>PNEQ01084656.1:13812-66860 GCA_003012365.1 Medauroidea extradentata
AAAAAAAAAACTCCGCCACTGACTGGCGTGTAGTCTACTCGCCGACATCTCGCCTCTATGAGGTATTCAGTGGCGAACTTATTCGGTTATGACGTCATATTAAAGACAAAGGTGTATTGAACACGTCTATACCTATTCATATAATCTGAGCCAAGATTCTCATACCTCAAAAGGACCACAAAAACACCCACTTCCGTCATTTTCGACAGCTAGAAACATACTTCAATGAATAGTGGTGAGCCTGAGAAGCGTATATACACGTGTAAAGTTCTTTGAATGATATTCCTAAGCAGGCATCTCTCACGCACTTGGAACAGTTGTGGAATAATATTGTAACTGTCGAAGCTCTGCGCACAGCTCGGCGGCCCGAGCAAGCGACTACCTTAAGACCTCGCTCTTTAGTTTTGCAGTAGTTTCGAAAATATTAATTTTTAACGCAAATTAATACATATATCAAAAAATCATTCTTACAGTTTGAACGCTTATATATCATCGTTTGTATCTGAATTTTTCTGTCGTAATATACCATACAGATTTTTAGATTTTTGCCCCTGAAATATCCCATATTTTGCTGTCGAAATAAGCCAAAATGAAGAAAAATTATAATTTTTTTGCTAGCAAACGGTACATTATTTTAAAAGACTCTCTGACAAAATTGTGTACAAAGTCTCAAAATTTTTTGAGTATTTTGTTTAAAAAATATATATTCGAGTTATTTGCAATTGTTTTAATTATATGAAAGATCGTGGACTCAAGGCGCCCGCCTACTGGCCGTGTGCTTGGGTGAGTGAGGCTCGGCGACAAGGGCGATGTTGACCGGCTCATCTGCCGAGGTACCGCCTCTACCGTAAGACACTGAAACTGCGTGCAGTGGTATCGTAGATCACTCGCCTGACTGACACTTTCAGTGGTGACCTCGTCTTTTTATATTGGTGGAAAGTTTTACGCAAAGTTCAAAGCACTTTTATATGATAGTTTCACACAGATACCATGAGTATTTGTTTAGTTATAATATATTGAAAAAGCAGTTTTTAGCCATTTTGAAGGCCTCCGAAATGTTCTTTCCAATGATCTTGATGTTTTAAAACTATCATTACGCCATAGTTTGAAGTGTGTGTTCTTTTCGTATATCCACACATTATAAACACATATAGAACTTCCTTAGAAAAAATAGTTTTCTGCTAGCACGCTGCAACGCTGTTTACAAGGCAGGCATAGCTCTTAAGTTCTTATTGAAGTTTTTTCGCTTAAAAATATTTTTCAATGATGAAAAGCACGTGTTGTGTACAGAGGATATGCGAGAGATGAGACATGGCTAGAGCACGTGATCCTGTCTGATCAAAGCTGCGAGCCAACGAGCAATCACTGAGCGAATCCTACAAAGCTACATCGATCTCGTCTCAACGCAGTCCGTAAACCCGCAACAATTTGCCGGCCCGTTGCAGCCGCAACCACGCTGATCCCCCGCTGACGTCACGGCAACACAACCGCCAGGGTTTCCGGTTTGAGTCCTCGCAACACTGAGGCCGGCGACATACAACCGTTTGAAAGGTATGCCCGAGATTTTCTCGTCCAGCGCTTCGATGGAATTTTTTCCTCGCACTCCAGTAAAAACTTAGTGGTGTATATAGTTAACAATATCTCGCCAGGGTTCGCCATAGATGACAGAAAAATACAGTTGAATCATTAGCAACCTAAAATGTGGTCAATTTCACTGTTTATTTACGTAATAATATGGGAGAGTAGTGTAATCTGATGTTCTTGCAGGTCCAATGAAAAATAACTTATGACTGGACAACCCACAGCCACAGTATACACGTTACAATGATAATAAACATTTTAACGTATCAATATGGCGGATGGTGTATTCCCCCTTCCGTCTCAGGCCTAACATCCCTCGCTATAGAACATACGTAAAGCGCCATGGGTATAATATATATGGTTCACGAGTATTGTACGCATTTAACTAGAACACGTTCATTATTGAGCAGAATATGAAACGGAAAGTACATTTATTTCCACCAAATATTTGGTTTAAGATTCGCCTACATTTGAATTTTGAATGCTCATGAAGTATCGCTACAAGAAAACCTCTGAGCCAGGGAGCATACAACAAGAGAGTCCTAGCTGCCATGATCAACATGAAGAACCTTATTTTCGACGAAGATGCCTGAAGTAGGCTCCAGTTTATCCGTCCCAAATACCAACGCCAGAACACGTAATTTAGAACAATTTAGTGACAAAGAAGCAATCAGTGCAGGTCCAATTAAGTGTCACCTCGTAGCCAACGATCGGCTACTGGCTACTTTAAAACACGCGTAATCTTGGAGGCTAACAGTAGATTGCATATATATATATATATATATATATATATATATATATATGTATGTATGTATGTGTGTGTGTGTGTGTGTGTGAGTGTGTGTGCTTGGACAAAGCACTGAAAAATAATAAATAATTAAAATTTTACAAAGAATAAAAATAATGAAGTAAAAAATAAACTAATTTACGATATTTTAAAGGTCGGTAAATATTTAGCCCCTGGAAAAAAAAATATGATTTTTCCCCTAAAATTATCAGAGTATTCAAGCATACACACAGAAAATATTTATTCATTTAAATTCATTCGTTACGGAATTTTAGGGTCCCTCCTTTTGAACAATGGAAAATTAAAAAAAAAATGTTAATCAATATACCTTACATTTGATTTGATTTGTAACATTTAAATTAAATATAATTTTTAGGGCTTTGTCCTAGAACATACATACATACATAAATATATATATATATATATATATATATATATATATATATATATATATATATATATATATATATATATATATATATATACTATCTACTGATAACATACAGGTCAGCGAACCATGATTTTTTTTTTTGCTCTACCCATGATAAGTCGAAACATGGAAATTTTGCAAATTCATTTGAAAAGACGTTAGATTTCAAATAGCAGTTGACACTTATTAGTTTCTGGATAGGGTCACTGTTAACGAAACTCTTCCCTAGAGCACTGTGAACCAATAGCAGACATGTATGTAAACACTCACTGATTGCAGCTACCTTGTCACATACACAACTGTCCACTCAGTGTAGCAGCAGCCAATATACAAGTATCTGAAGATATAGTGTATACAGTACTGTGCAGTCCAGCCGGCAAGTCGTTGAAACCACAATATTCCCGGGTCTCTAATGATAAGGCACGTGCGAATTTCGCGTTATTAGGCGACAGTCTAGAATTCACTGGCCTATACTCGCACAAACATACTGTGACGTTATTGGCAGATATATTTGTGCGCCCGTCTTACAGGATAGAGGGAATTTACACAGTTAACCTGATACAATTCGCAGCAAATGTTCTTAAGGCGCCCACCTGGCGACTGTGTGCTTGTGTGAGTGAGGCACGGCGCCAAGGACGATGTTGACCGGCTTATCTCGTGCGATATCGCCTCTACCGTAGGACAATGGGACGACGTGCAGTGGTATCGTAGTTCACTCGCCTTACTGACATTTCAGTGTTAATTGCGTTTGTTTATGGTGGAAAGTATTAAGCAAAATCCACTGCGTGTATTTATAGTAGTTTCACATTAATCCCTAGAGTAGTTTTTAAGATATAGCAGGTCGAAAAATCAAATTTTTTAAAATTACTATTTTGAGGGCCCCGAAAATTTTTTTCTAATAATCGTGTTGCTTTCGAACTACCGTTCCATCATCGTTTGATGTGTATTTTGTTTTCGTACGTTGACATAATGGACACCTGTGGAATAGATTCGTAAAAAATGTATTTACGAACACCCTGCAGCGCATTTTAAGTGGCTGATAGGCGACGACCTTAAGGGGGAGTGTTGGATAATTTTCTTAATTTTTCAGTTTTCGAGCCGTAACATTAATTCGAGCTGCATTATCAAAAATTTTCTCTACAAGACACGAGATATATTCTTGATAAACTGTTGGACATGAAAAATAATGGAATAGTTCATTAATTTATCATGCTGAATAATTGCAAAGGATTAATAATTTATCTATCAAGATTTAATATCAGTCCAATGTAAGATTAACATATAACACTATTATTAACTCAAAAATTCATCACAGATCTCTTCTACGCCTCAACATTGCCACATTTACCTAAACTATTTTTAAAAAGAAGTTATTGCAGAAAATCGATTAATTAAGTTCAGCATTTAGTTCTCCCAGTTAAGAGGGATCCCTAATTCCGCTTCAGATGCGTTCCAGTGAGTTATGATATTCATATTTTGACAAAACTATTTGACGCACATTATATTTGTATGTCTGCGAGAAGAACATACACTTCAAACTATGTCGTTATAGTTATAAAAATCCGGCACGTTTTACTAGAAACATCATTTTTTGGCCCCTCAAAATGGCAAAATACGGTGTTGCCAGACTGCCATATCTTGAAAATAACAACCGGATTCTAAACACACAACTATAGAAACAAGCGTTAGACTTTTAACTATGCCGTCCACAAGTAAACTAATTTGGTCACCCCTAAAATTCCATGGGAAAAAGAATAATAGCAAAATACTGCACGCTATCTGAGTAGCTTGCGCGGAGAGGCGATAATACATTACATATGTTGGTCAACTGCAACCTTACCGCTCCTGCCTCACACACACAAACACAGCCTATCTACAGAGGCCACTTAAAAGAGTGTTCAAGTGCGAAAATGTCATAATTTTGTATTTATATGAAATAGTGTTAGTTTTGTATACGATACTTGTAAGTACAGTTTCCGGTTACGAAACAATTTTAACTCTCATAGTTTTCTCATAATGGTGCGTCAAAGTCAAAATTTGCTTGTTCTGCTGCCATGCAAATACTGAAAACTAATTCACTTACGTACGTTAAATAATACACTGTGAAATTGCATACTATGAGCTACGTAATAACACATTTGAAACAATCCCGAGAACTGGTTTTGTATTTTTAAAAATTGCTGAATTTGCAACATTTTTGTGTACTTTTACGATTTTTTTTTAAATTCAAAATATTACATATTGGATTTAAATGTTTTATTGCATAGCTCATGCTATGTAAGTTCACATTGAATTATTTTGTTTAAGTAGGTCAGTTGGTTTTCACTATTTGCATGGCAGCAGAACAAGCATTTTTTGACTTTGACACCCCGTTGTGAGAAAACTGTGAGAGCTAAAATTGTTTGGTAAAAGTAATACGTGCTCACAAGTATCGTCTACAAAACTTACAATATGTCATAAAAATAAAAAATTATTATTTTATCGCACTTGAACAATCTTAAGGCGCGCTGCACAAACTGCCGTTCAGCATCATAAGTGAGATGAACACATAGTAACTTGCAGTCAAGTCTGCTGCCAGATAATAACGCGGATATTTGCCTATGACGTGCCCCTGCCGCTCGGCCAACAGCAGGACGGTAACCGCAGTAGGCCGAGCCACTCGCGAGACGCACAAGACGACAATAAACTCGGCGTCGCATTGTCTCTGCCACTCGCTGCTCTTTGATGTCACATTCTCGACGCGTGGACGCCTGGCGTCGCATTCAGGCGCCGCTCCCCCGCAACGCGAATAAAACTCTGCCGGGCGAGACTCGCAAAGCGCTGTAGATTCAATAAGAAAGCTGATTAAATGTCTAGAATTGAAATCGGAAGAGCAGCCTTTGCCCTCGAACACCCACCCCTCCTCCTTCCCCACCATCTTCTTTTCACACTCTTTCACTTTGCATGCAAAGCAGGGAACTAATTTAGAGTTTTGCCTCTCTCGCAAAAAGCTTTTCATTACGGTACCGCCCCGTCGTTCCTCTTGGCGAAACTTTCGAAACATGTTTCAAATGCGGAACGATGCTACAACAGACCAGTGCGATACGCGGCGAGTAGGCGAGGTTCCCTTTGCGTCGAGACTACCGACTGACGCGTAATACGTTAGCATACCTAGTTGTCTTAACGGCATGGGCCCGAGTTTCTTCATGTATGACGATAATTATTTTTTAAAACGTAAACGGGAACAAATATCGTAAAATCGCTCCGTAACTTTGTTATGACTGGTTTTAACTATGTGCCCTACATTTGTCGAGACATTAGACAGGACAATAGTAGCTAATTAGTTAAATAATGTAATTCCCTTTTAACTGAAATATTAGCTAAAATCGTCATACTGTTTGTCTCGAAAAACTACATTACGTAGTAAAACCAATTTGCAACAAAGTTACGAAGCAATTTTACGATATCGGTTTTCGTACGGGTTTAAAAAAATATTTCTCGCGAACTCCGAGAAACTCGGGCCCATGCTCTTAAGCATTATAGTTATGACTGGATGGTATACTTTATATAGTGTTCAGCGTTACAATGTTTTTTTTTTCTGTCCCAAAAAGATATTTGACAAGCCTTTTAGGTGGAGTTGGAAGGTAACTAAACCACAGTTCATAGGAAACGAGAGAATTCGGATAAAAATTTTTTGTATGTGCGAATATTCGTCGATATCACTATTAGCGTGCACGGTAAAGTGCGCAGCTATAAGTCATTCGGGATAAAGTAAGCACTAAAAATGTGACCTTTGCAAAATCTCACTAACCGTTATTACATATAATTCAACATTAACTATAGTTGCATTACTGTTATTAATGGTTGGCAGCGAAATTACGTAATATAGTTCCGTGTGTTTTCCTATTTAATTACAACAATACTAAAACAAAATCAACCGAAATCGACATAATTGTATGTTATACAATTAATAAACTTATTGTTATTTAACTGTATTAATTCCTACAGACTACACAATATTTCTTACACGCGCAAACATCAAGTGACGTGTCCAGAGAGGTTAGATATTTCCCATCGCCAGCCGTTACGCGTGGAAAGATACTAATTGGCTGAAAATAGAACTTTAGCAGTTTTTTCTTGAGTGCTTTCTTTATCCCGAAACGCCTATTCTGGCTTCAGTTCGAGTAACGGTCGTCGTAACGAAGTAAAGAATATGTTTACAATAAAATGTATTTTTTTCTATCGTGTAAAGAGAGTTACATTAAATTGCGTATATTTTTCCTTAATACTTACTAAGAAATTTTTCCCTTCGCATGACTGCTATTAGGCTTCCTACGTATATAAAAAAATCTTAATGAAAAAAAAAATATATATATATATAAATCTGGACTTCGCTTCTTAAACCCCCCAGTCTATCCATAATAGACGTCGTCTACCTCGCAGTCCTGTCAATATCAAGGGTATTTACATGTTAAAGTATACTCGGTAGGGCATAGGCAACGTACAAAATTTGGTCAGGGGCCCATGATTTTCGCGAAAAAATGTTTGTACCATTTTATTTCGCTGCCTTACGTGCACATCTGCAGCTTTGCTTCACGGTTATTGGCTGCGCGTCTTGTGTAGAAGCTTCACTTATTTGACTGGGCCAATCAGAACAAAGTTACTGCACGTCTGTGATTAGTAGAGAGAAACATAAGACTCTGAGGATTAAAAACATCCAACAACTGACCACGATACACAGATGCATGTGCACAAATAATGCATTTAAATAATGTGGTATAAAACATGCTCACAAAAAATATGTTTTAAGACAAAACTGTTAACTTTATTGAAAAGGGGGAAACCTTGGTACAAAAATAACAGCGTGGAATCAAACGTACGACTTCGGGTTATTTAGTGATTTTTGGACACGAAAATAGTTGTGTGCCAATAGTTTTCAGGCCGTTAAAAACCAGCCTAAAATATTCTTTACTAGTGAGGAGAATTGAAATTAATGAATGGTCATTGAGGGCATAAATGTTAAGTTCTTCATGGAACTATTTCACCTGATATAAATTAACGTGCAAACCCCTATCCTTGGTCTGCCCAGGACGCTGTGGTAGGAAGCCCCATTAAGCCCATGTTCTTTAGTTTCTACTGGTTTTGTTGTAATAATTTTTTTAACTTAAACAGAAGCAGATATAAAAAATCTGTCAGGTTTGTTTTAAATTGTTTTTGCCATGATAGATATTTTTTCGAAGAAAGAAATTACACGATTTCTACTAGAAAGTCGATAAACCATAAATTCGTTAAAACCATAATATTTACTGCATTGAAAAAAATCAGCCAACGTGGAGAAGATGATTGTAAACAAAACTTGCCAGACAGATTTTTATATCTGCTCTCGTGTAGGCGTAAAACATTAATATGGCTAACAAAGTAGAAACTAAAGACTTAGGGTCAGCATCAATCACCATTATGGATTGTTTTTTTTTATTTTAAGTTTTTATAAAACTTTTAGAATAAATATGTAAAATGTGCTGGTATAGCGAGACTTCTATTTACCTTCCGCTACAGTACAAGTATTGTAGTTTAACTTTTAACATATACTTAGGCCGCAATCAGTTCAGCAAATTAAGAACAAAAAAATCTGTACTGATTGTGATTAAAATACACGTTAAAAATTCAACTAAAATGCTTGTTCTGTGACGCAAGGTAAACAGAATTCACGCTGTAATAGCAAATTTTACATTTTTCTTTTAAGAATTTCAAATAAGCGAAAAATAAAATAATAAAATAATTCCACTGATAAGGAGCCATAGCAGCGTAAAGTACTGAAACTTTATGTTGTACTAAGTGCTGTAAGTACGTGTTGGATCATTCATCGTTGCTTAAGAGTGTTCACGTGGCAAAAATTAAAAATTTTATATTTGCTTCGCCTAGTGTTAGATTTACAGACCTTACTTGTAATTACATTTTCCACTTGTAGACATTTTTTTAGCTCTCATAGTTTTCCCATAGCGGCATGGAAAAAGTCAGAATTTATAAGTTACGGTAACATAAGTAATAACAAAAACCAAGTGTCTCAGTAGAATGAAATAATTTGCACCTGAATTATATATAATGGGTAATTTGCTAAAATATTAAAAAACATAGTATGGCATTCTTTTGTATTTAAAAAAAATCCGAAAATGACGAAAATTTGCCTCTTTCATGGCAATTTTTTAAAAAGACAAAATGGCTTTGTTGTGTGTTGTGATATACATATATAAGTTTATTATTAATTCAATAAACAGGAGCTGAAACACAGTAACTGCTGTCGTACGGATAATGTCTCTATTTAGCTACTGGCTTACCTATCAGAAAACAAACCAATATGCTTCCGATTCTCACAGACGATGTATTTCATTTAAGAAAATGTTTACAGTAAAAAATTTGTTTAATATTAAAATATTTTGAAGTGTCGGCGGAAGCTTACAGGTTATGAGAAACGAAACTAGAAGCAACTAAAGAAAAGAAAGAAAGGGCCGTAACTCGGTACAACAGAGTGGCAACCCGTTCTCTCCTGGGTCTCGAGCTTGGCAGGATGACGTTCGAAGGCTCCACAAACTATTAGTTCACTAGTTTTCAATTAGTACATTTAGTTTCTCGCAGCTATTCAACGTTGGTCCCGGCCAGCTGCCAAAAAGCGGGTTTCATTGTGGAGTAATTTATGCACTGCTTATAGGTTGAATGTGTAAGCTTTTAATGTACAGTTGAATTTTAACTATAAGAACCTCGTAGACGAATTCCCTGCGTAGTTCGTATCAGGATAAAATCAGCCTTACCGAAGTTTTCAGCAGCTCAACAAACGATCAGAAATTAATAGTTTCTGATTGGGAGGAACACTGGCCGCATCGCTAGTCTCGTCCTTCCTTCCTTCCTTCCTTCTCTGGGATTATGGATGAAGACTGGATTCTCGGTCCTTGAACCAAAAGTTAACTGCAGACATGTCCTTCTCTTCTCGATGTTGAAAGAAACGTTCTTTCTTGTTGCAAAAATGTCAGTCCGTCTGTTCAAAACAGCTACCAACTGTTGTTGTTCTACGAACAAAAACCTCAGCTCTGGCAACAAACTTCTCCTAGTCAACCACTACCTATCGATTCCCAGGATCGGATCATATTGCTGTCCTCAGTAAAAATCACTTAAACCTAAAAAAATGTGTAAGTTCCATCGAACAGTGAGAAAAACACCAAGAAGCTACATATAGAAAGTGAACTTTAACTAGCGCGAGATGTCTGTGACCTTGGATAAATGAAATATTCACAATATTTTTATGAATCTTTGGCCATAGACATTTAAATATTTTATCTGTAACATGTGCATTTTGTTATGTCACAGTGTTTTTAAATATTTTAGCACAGTGCACATCAATATCTAATTTCAGTGAAAATTATTTCATTCCAGTAAGACACTTGGTTTTCGTTATTACCTATGTCCCTGTAACTTGCAAATTCTGACTTTGACATGCCGCTATGGGAAAACTATGAGAGCTAAAAAATTCTACGAGTGGAAAATGAAGTCACAAGTAACGTCTATAAAACTAATAATATGTCAAGAAAATATAAAATTTTGAATTTTTGCCACGTGAACAAACACCTTTAAAGATCGACTAAAGAGAACGACCTTGACAGTGAATTATGGGTCAGCGTGGCAGTGAGAAACGACGAGTATATTCGTGGGACCAGTGGCCTTTAAGGACATGGGCCCGAGTTTCTTCGCATTTAACGACAATTATTTTTTAAAACATAAATGGGAGCCGATATCGTAAAATCGCTTCGTAACTTTGTTATGACTGATTTAAACTGCATACTCTAATTTTGTCAAGTCATAAAACTACGAAATAGTTGCTAATTAGTTAATTAACGAAATTTCCTTTTAATTGATAAATTAGCTATACTCACCATACAGTTTGTCTCGAAAAATTACACTGCATAATAAAACCAATTTGCAAAAACGTTACGGAGCAATTTTACGATATTGACTCTCGTATGGATTTTAAAAGAATAATTCTCTCGAAAGCCGAGAAACTTGGGCCCAAGCCCTTAATACAGTTGAGACTGTGAGTAGTTCTCATGCCGCCTCACACACCGACACTCATACACCAGCAGTCTAACTAAGAAGACGGAGAAGTCAACTGATGACTTGGCCAATGTCGGCGCCTTCCAGACTTTACCACCAATTGATGATCCAAGTGTCGCAAGTTAGTTATAGTTCAATACGTATGTAATTTTAAAATATGCAATAGCTGGAGATGATGGTTAGAGATGGTGAGATATCGCGAATTCAATGACTTGCACGTTAGAATCAAATATCCTGTGCATTCTCAAGCCTTGTCTATTCGTTCATTGTCTGCTGTTCCACTGAGTAGCAGCTAGTTGACAAATGGTCGAGACTTGGGTATGCATAGGAAATTTGATTATAACATGCAGGTCATTGAATTCGAGAAATTTCACCATCTCTAATGATGGTATACCGCGAAAATTTGTTGTGCCAACATACCTGTGGAAAAACTGTAGTTCCTTATATGACTGGGTGATATACGTCAGTCACAATGCAGCTGTCTGCAGACCAATAACAGGCGCCAAATGGAATTCTTATTGGCTCAGTCAAATAGGGCAACAGCTGTACGTGCAAGCGAAAGCCAGTGTAGCCCAGCTCGTTGGTGTAGCCGCACGGCCACAGTCGTAGCAGCAAGTTGCTGCTGCCCAAGCCACGGGCAGGTACTGCATCCGTCTACAGAGGATTAGGGTCAGCCACCTCACATGCCAGAGGGGCTACTCGTCCCCGACCTTCAGCAGCGAGCCGCCCTGGCAGAGTACAGCAGTGTTGCCAGATCGTACCATAATTATCATTTTGTACCTTATTTTAATCATTTGTATCATAGACGATACATGCATGCCGATAGTGGCTAATTGTACCATAATTTCAGGTTCATCACGAAAAATGATAACGATGTCAATTCGTTTGAGAAGGAAATGAAAAAGCTTTTTGTGTCTTTTTTTTTTTTTTTTTTTTTTTTTTCGCCCTGGCTCAGTTATATGCCGCAATATTTTTGCAGCGAAGTAATACTGGAGACTGCACAAAAATCCTTCAAAAAGTCAATATCATTTGTTATTAAATTTGGCTTCATATGCACCTAATGCTAACAGTTAATATTTTTACAATTAAATTTCACATGTAGTTACTTTGTGAACAGTTCAATTTCTTTAACAGATATTTTACAAAAGCTAACACGGTACCATAATTTCTCTCGAAAAACGATAACTTTAAATTCTGAAAACGATATTTCGTCGTAAGGGACGTGGCAACACTGAAGTACAGTGAGAGCCCGAGTAGTGCAGACGGCAGGGCAACTCCAGTGTGTAAGGCCGGATTTACACATTGGTCCATGTGATTGGGACAATCTTGGAAGGAAGAAATGCCAATGACCAAGAAACAGCCAGTCACTATTTACACACTGGGCCAATTCATTTTTAACCACTCATACGGCCAATTTAAATTCCATTAAAATTCAGGGTTAAGTTTATTTGTAAATTGCTGCAACTACATTCATACTCTATGTATATGTGCAGAATAATGTTCACTGATCCATTTCAACATTTCATATAACAATATTTTCCTCTCAAACTACAAAAAAAATGTAAAATCACAACACCAATGCATGCACCAATGTGTAAACACAGACCAAGACTTCACCAATGCATACGCCAACCCCTTTGATGTTGGACTAAAAACCGACACTGAATGGCCAATGCTTCTAACACATAGCCAACGTTCCAATATCGGCCAAGTAGCGGTTACACATTGGCCGATTCCTTCCAAGGTCGGGTGTTGGGCCAATGTGTAAACCCGGCCCAACTGACTGTTGTCGCGGATGTGTGTGTCATTCTACAAGTATGGACATCGCGCAGTAAACCGTCCTGGGTAAGCATTTGTTTTCTATTAATTACCCGACTTGCCAGTCAGTGCTCTTTCTGTGGTCTCCCCCTCCAGGGAGAACTCAGCGACCGAAGCCAGTAATGCTTTCATAAGCTGAAAGTGCGTTGAATCCCAGCAAACAGTCAAGTTTTCCCTCGATGAACCATCGTCTCTAGCGAGAGCTATAGAGACGGGAGAAGTTAGCGGGTTTGCTGACATTGTTACGGCACGAGACCAGAGGTATGTTCGTAAAGGGCAGTGTCGAAGGTCGCCGAATATCTGGGGCTGGTTACTAAACACAGCGGCGGAGGAATGTCTGCAGACTCGAGGACATTACAACACGCCGTAGCGTACTTCCGCCAGTAGATGCGATTAACAGGTACATGTTTGTAATTCATCGCGATTATTAGAGATGATGGTATATCGCGAAAATGTTTTGTGCCAAGATAGCCTTGAAAACACTGACACAACGTAGCTGTCTGCAGACATAAAATATTCAAATGTTACAATATCGGGATTCTTATTGGCTCAGTCAAATAGGGCAACAGCTCCACGTACAAGCTGAAACCAGTAATCTTCTGGTAAGCTGGGCGTGTATTGAAATCCATCAAACAGTCAACTTTTCCCGCGATAAACCATCATTTCTAGCGATTATTTATGAAGCACATAAGGCGGAGAAGGGACTGTCTGCCTCCGTGTTACCAGCAGGACTCCAGGATGTAGTCTGAGATCCTGCCTTACAGTGCTCGACCATCGTAACCTTGACCACAACCAGCCTGCCCAGGTTGCTACATAAACTGGACTATTTACATTTCTGCGGCCAGAATACTGAGTGAAGCTCCTCCGCGGGAAACTTGTAATGTAACTGAATTGTACAAATTAATAATTATATATATATTATATTTTTATAAAATAACGTCTCTTAATTCAAACAACATAGATTTCATTGTAACAGCAAAACCCTTAATGCTGAGGACTCAACTACATAACGACTACTAAAGATCAGTCAAACCCAGTAGAAGTAACCAGGTTTAATCCGCAACAACACGTACTCTAGCCTCCAAGAATATCTGTGAACTCAAGCATAAATCAGCTGTTCATTGGACGCATTGAAACTGCATGATTTGACATTTATTTAGCTTCTACTTTATTATTGGTACAGCACCTGTCAGGAGATATCGCAAGTTACCCAAAGACGACTGTAAAAAATACAGTTGTCTTAACTTTATATTGGGCTCAAATTAACAACTCGAAATTTTCTTCACGTCTCTAACAATAGCATATGCCGCAGAGACAGGACATGTATGCGTCTTCAATGATTTGCAAGCTACTTGTACATTGGCTGTTGCTTCACTTAGCAGCTCATTTCACTTGGAAATTGATATCAAGGGATTCCGTCCTTGTTCACTTGCAGGTTCGAAGTTCTCCAGTGTGTGTGTACCGCAACTGAAAACGCTGCAGAAATGTATAAGTGTTTGAAATATCGCTTGTACTAAAACTTCTTCACCAAATTTTTGGTCCATGTATGTTGTACTTATAATTAAGGCTAGTTCACCGCACGCTGTTCTGTGAGTCAGGAAAAGAATTTCACTAAAAAAAAAAAAAAAAAAAAAAACACTCGATGTACTTATACTAGACGCCTACAAATAGTCACTCGATTAGCCATAGTTATGGCCCGGTAGTTTTCGCGAAAAGATTTTTACTCCACTTTGTTTCAGTGTCTTACGTGCACACCTGCAGCTCAACTTCATGATTATTGGCAGAGTGTTTTTGTGCAGAGTTATTATTCATTAGACTGTGCCAATCAGTACATGGATAACTGTGACACAACACGTCTGTGATTTGCGGGTTTAACCTCCAGACGCTGTATGTTACGGCCTCCAATCACTGACCACAAAGCAGAGGTGCAGGTGCGCTCGTAAGGCACTGAAACAAAGTGCTGCAAAAATCTTTTCGCGAAAACTACCGGGCCCTAGCCATAGTAGAGCTAAATTTCAACTCTGAATAAAGTTCTTTTTCGTCCAAACAGTCACCTGAGCTATTTCATACGTTCAATTACAACCTGGCTAACTTGTGGAGATCGAGCGAACCTGATCACGTTGCCGGTAAAACCTAGCTAACTTTAGCCTGGGTTACATTTCATGAACAGTCCTTGTGTTTGTTTACATTACTGTTGAAGATTTGATATACGCCTGATGACGAGGTTCAAATTTTACTGTCGTTTATCAGTTCGTTTATAGTAAAATTCCAATCTGTATTCAACCTGGAGCGGACAGACGAACTCTGATTGAACTGGACTGAAGTAGAGGTGAAGCGTAACCCATCGGACTAAACTGATCGAAGACAAAGACATATTGAATCTTTTTTTTTTGTTACGTAAGAAGTTAGAATCGTTCTGGGCTAACTAAATAAAACCGTTTAACATTCTAAAAATAATGGAAAGTGCAAAATAAATTAAAATAAATGTTCTGACCAATAAACTCAAACAAAATTCATAACAAATGTTAACCTCTTGGTTTTCCGGCAATCATTTCTTCTGTAGTTCAATGTTTGGAAAAAATAAGTCCCTAAACAGTGTTCACTCCGGGTTCAGTACATGTTTGATTGTCAGGCTAATTATGCTACACTCTAAATCTGAATTAGTGAATATTCAGTGATTCACGCTGATAGATGAAGCAGTTTCAACAATTTGAATCAGTGAAAGTAGTCACTGTTTAATTTGTGAATATTCACTGATTTCCTTCAAGAGTGCCAACATCTCACAAGTGAACCAGTGAATATTCACCGGTTTTTCCAGTTGTTTTCAAAGAACAGTTTGCACTTATTGAATCAGTGAAAAATTACTGGAAAATCTGTGGACATTCATTAATTAACTTGTGGAATGTGGGCACTCTTTATTGGAATCAATGAATAGTCACCGATTACACAGTGGTTTATCACTGATTCAGTTTGTTGAAACTACTCCATCCATCAGGGTGTATAAGTGAATAATCACTAATTCAGATTTAGAGGGTGTAAACGCATTTAAATCCACGTTCATTTTAGGTTTGCTCTATGTTGAATCCAGTCCCAAGTTCTGCCCACTATGTCACTTGTATTGCGAGAGAGAAAATTGCAAAAATAAACGTTTTCAGAATCAGTTTTAGTTAGTAAATTTTCCGTTCAGGAACTTCAGAGCAATAGGCGTATTTTGGGGGTTGAATTGGTAGCACGTTTCAGGACCACAGCATTTTCGCGGCTACGGTCGCAGTAGTGTTTGCAAACGCACGGCAAATAGTTTGCTGCCATGTACAGTTTCTGGCTAACTAAGTAGCGAGATAGGTACAGGATACGTTTACAGAGAGATAGGCTATTGTTCGATAATTTCCGTTTGTGTATAATGCACAAGCTGACTGGATTTGTAATTTAGAGCTTAAATGTAAAGTTGTTCACATTGTAGCGCACTATTTTCAGATTAGCATATGAAAAAATAATTTGAAGAGAAATTTTGGAATCCCCACCCGATTCATGCAATTTCAGTAACAAATAATCGTTCTCGTTTGTTTGTAAATCCAAAAGTTCTACTGCAAATACTTGTAACCAGCCTGTTACCGATTCAGCCGGGGAAATACGCCTTGTCTTATGGTGCACGTCACAACTTGTATTTATTATTCGACCAGGAAATAACTAGCCACGGTCTGGAGTCACTCTGAGGTTAGCCGCTGGCTGGAAGACTTCGCGAGACTTGAGCGCCGTGTTGCGCTTAGAGACGATGAGGCAGGTGATGAGTACTATAGTCGCCCTTAGAGTGCGCGCGGTCACGTGCTATTATCTCGCACATTAGCCGCTGACAGGAGAAACCCTCGAGTGACACTTTGCAATGAAGTCTTATATTTACCTTAATTTCATCACCACTTGTTTTCGACGCGATTGTATTTTTCCACTTACTACACACGCTACCAACTTCTAAGCACAAATCCACACATGTAGTGGTGCCAAGTTCAAATTATAATGCGTCTATCAACAAACTATTAACAGTTTGCTTTCCAAGTATGTATGGAAACTTTTTATTTAAATTTTTAATTATGTAAATTATACTCCCCAACCCAGCTTAACATTGCTATATAAATACTGTACTGTGTATTCTCAGACAATTGCTCGAAGGAAGGAAAAAGTAATATTTTCTTGTTTGCTAGTAAGTTCTAGGAAGTAAAAAAGACAGTTAATATGTAATAATACACCAATAATGTGTATAGTAAACTATTATTATTAATCACTGGAAGACCGAAAGTGTTTATTTAACTAGATACTAATACTGAAAAGATGCTGAAAGTAGAATGTAGGTATATAAGTGTAAAATTGTCCCAAAGCAGTAAGATAGTCGTGAACCTTTTCCAAAGCACATATGTAGCAACATCTACAGATCAAGCAAAGCATACTTCACGCAATACAACAAACAGGCTGTATTGAAATTTGTTGGTTCTCTTTGGTTCCCGCCTACTTATGTTTTTCATGTTGGCATATTCCGAACTGGAGTTCTGTTTTTTTTATCCTGTTTACTAATTTGACATATTATATATTGTGTGAATCAAGCCCTCGTAACTGGCATAGGAAAGCGAAACCTAAACCGAAGATTGCCGACGTTTTACACCACGGTCTCCTGTCAACATAATGGAACGAAAAATGAATGTTACAGTCATAAAATTAACGAATTGAAATACTAAAACGCGTCATTAAACAAAATTTTTTTTTAAAAGTTACATGTAATGTAATAATGCAAGTCATACTATGTAGTACATAACAAATTTGCAGAATTCGGTAGCCAATCTTCATCATTCATTTCTTAACCGCCATTAACAGTCTGTAATTTTTTACCTCGGATTCCCACGCGCCAGAGCAGATTACATATTAATTTAACCGAGCAATGTTCCGTTATATTAATTTGGAAACGCTGAACATAAGTGTTGCAGAAAACAACCCAACTAGTTCAATTTAAAAGAAAAATGCAGAATGAATAAAAATTAAAATTACGCTAGATTTCGTGTTCTGACGTTGGCAATAGGGAGGAGGAAATTGTTGTCATTGGTTAGCCTACTTCAGACTATTCGGCGAAAAATAAGGTTCTCTGTGGGAAACCTGGGAGTTAGGACCCTTATTATAGGCCTATTACCCCTTGTGTGAATGGTCGTTGAAGCGTTGCGAGATACGTTTATCTGTAGTTCAAAACTTAAACTCCGCAACCTGATTAAACTCGTGTGTTTGGGAGCAGAAGCTGTGTTCGTTTGTTTCACAACGAAGCAGATATTGTTCTCTCATTGAGTTCAGCCCTGGCAGTGCAGTTGCTTCTCGTACCAAAAGTTTTCATCGTAGAAGCAAAGAGGGAAAGTTTACGCAGCCACAGTACATCCAATAATTTACAGTCGTCGTTACTAATGAAACTACTTCAACTGTTTAACTAACGTGTGTAACTTAAACACTATCATATGTGTAGTTTAGTTTTCATGACAGTAATTGTTCTATCTATTTGATAAGTGCAAACGAACGTAACCCCAATTTTTTTTTCATTTATGTTTGTTAGTTGATTAGATTTTCAGTTTTGTTTTGAACTAATGCAGTCCTCTTTTCTACGAGGGATGAAGTAATGACCGAAATATATTTTTTTTACAAATTCAGTATACATTATGTTCTGATAACGTTTACAATCCGAAGTTTCAATTTTTTTTTTCACTCTAAATTTAAGAATATTGTTTAAAGGACATTCTAAATTTTTACAAAATGTTTTATATCCGTAAAACCGTGAACACCAAATTACAAAACTATTGTCTAGCTAAAAATGGAAGTCTTTTTTGCCAATGTTCATTGACTTTTTTTGCCAAAGTTAATTTAGCTAAGAATGCGTATTTAAGCGAAGAAAGTCACTAAAATGTATTTTCGCGAAACATTTGGGGTTCGAAACGTCGTGAAAAGTCGGTCTTTAGAAATCTACTGTATTCTTCGTCGTTGTGTTGTCTATCCTGTGTCTGTGACGTCGTCGTTGTTATCCTGTCTTGTGTCCATTATTGTCTTCGTCACAGTATTGTCTGTGCTGTCTTAATTGTGGTGTCCCGAGTTTTACAGATTATTTTGTTTTGTATTTCGACTTTTATTTTTGGAGGTTTATTTTATTTTCCTTTATTTGTTGTTGATTAATTCCTAATGGGATCTTTCATGTGCTGTTATTATGTTTTGCGGATGTGTTGACTACAGCCAACTTGTTTTCTCGCTTTTTTAGTTTTTTGTTTGTTTTATCTTAGTTTCATTCTAAGAATTCTGGGACAACCTAATATTGCGATGGTGTATCTCCACAATAGTACAGTACATTAGGGGTTTTCTTTGATAAAACATGTATGCAATAGTAACATCAAAACCACCAAGTTAATTTTCGGTTTATAACTAGATAATTTAAAGTTTATTTATTTCTCTGAGTTAATATTTTGCGTCACGATAATTTTGGTGACACTGGAGATGCGTTTACCAAATAGTTTTATAAAATAGCTCTAATATTTAAAATAAATATATGTTTCCTTGAACACCAGACAAGCTAATTAAGTATGATAATGAAATTTCGACTTGGTTTGTTACTGTTAGAAAACGAGAGTATAAAAAATGTTATGGTTCTCAGCAGTTATCATTTTTTTGCAGTGAACGAGCTCCAACATCCTCAAAAATCAAGCTTCCACGTTACGGCACCCCACAAAATATTTTGTAGAATCGGCGTGTAATTAAGGAAAAGTAATTAACCCCAATCAGGGTGCTAGGCAAGTTCTACCACTCGAACGAAAGTTCACAGTTCTTCCACGCGGGCTCGGCAATCGGTAATCTAACCGCGCGCGCTTGTTGAAACTTCCACGATATCAGAAAACCTTATTGCATTAGCGGACAGAAGTTGGCGAACTTGCCGGCTCATCACAAACTCCCCCCTTCTTGCCCCTCGCCCGCCCACTTCAACCTTGCCCACTCCATCTGAAACCTTCTTCAGGGTGTAAACTCACTTACAAAAATAAAACTTTTTCTTTCTGCCTCTTGCTACACAGTCTTATTGGGGGACAACCTACTCCGGGAACGTATATTAAACACTCTACCAACCTCTGAGAAATTTTACTAAAGTTTCACCACCCACCCCCTTCACTTGCATTTCACGAACTTCCGTTTCCAATATGCCAACTTCCAGTAGTCTCTGTTTGCAAAGTTACAAAAATAAATAATATTTCACGACGTTGTAATATATTTTTTTATTATGCTTCGCGATACTATGACAAAGTTTACCGTAACGTAACATTGGGGGTTTTTAGAATAAACATCTGCAAAGTAAGGTCATTTAACTTTGTTAGTTTAGTTATTTGGTTTAACTTATTATAAATAGCACCTCTCTAAAATTTCAGAGAGGAGTTATGACAACGGTACAATCATATCTTGTATCAAGACCATTGTTTCGTGTGGTTTTCCTTATATAACATAAGTTAGACGTCTGAAGGACAGGTTATGTAATAAAGTGTTTAATTTTCACATTGAAGCTGCCGTTACTGCTAATATCATTAAGATTGTTTCTGTTACTTCGTTGTCAAATCGGGGCCGCGGTAGTCAAGTAGGTCTGACCTCTCGCCACCCAACAAGGCGATCCGGGTTCGATTCCCGGCGGTGTCAGTCCCCGGATTATCACATGTGGTAATTGTGCCGGACGATGCCGTTGGTCAGCGGGTTTTCTCGCGGATCTCCCGTTTCTCCCGCCCCTTCATTCCGCGCCGCTCCATACTCACCTCATGTCACCCTTCACCGGCGCTGAAGACCTCGATGTCAAGCGCTGACGAAAATCTCTCACCTCACTCGTTGTCGAAGCATACAATTTTTCACAGGCCGGTTGGTTTGACACAGACATTTGACGAGATTGTTGCTGTGCGAGACAGAAAAAAGAACGTATTTTATTCCGTATCGACAAGAGCTTGAAATGTGCAGACACTGACAGCGGAGTGCGTAACACAGAGGCGAGGTGCAGGCGTATGTCGGACTCCAACAAAATACCGAACGAATTCAGTGACGTCACTGTCCTGATGAGCTTGCGCTGAATTTAATAAAACACAAAAATAAAGAATGTGTGACCTTCATAACACTCGAAACAAGGGGTGACGTCACAACCGAACGGAAAGGTCATACTCTGAAAAAAAAAAAAAAAAAAAAAATTACTCCAGACCACGGTCGTAGAAGAACAGGTCTGGACACTCGCCTATCTAACAATGTATTTTGCTTGACCCCCTTGTTGTTTGGCTGTAGTTCGTCAAGTTACCGAGAAT
This sequence comes from Medauroidea extradentata, assembly GCA_003012365.1. Taxonomy (NCBI): domain Eukaryota; kingdom Metazoa; phylum Arthropoda; class Insecta; order Phasmatodea; family Phasmatidae; genus Medauroidea; species Medauroidea extradentata. The sequence goes on from PNEQ01084656.1 coordinate 34,835, forward strand.
GTTGTGTTTTATTGGCACTTCAGTTAGGGCGGTCGGACTCAAACTCCGCCCACTTTTTTTCCATTGTTAAATTTGTCAAGTAAATAAAGATTGCTGGAGCCTTTTCTTAAATTTGTGAGCGAAGAAAGTATTTCATAAATTGATAAAAATACGTTTTCATAAATTGTTTATCTTAGCGGAAAGGAAGTGGGCGGAGTTTGAGTCCGACCGCCCTAACTGAAGCGCCAATAAAACACAATGTTCTCGGTAACGTGGTGAACTACAGCCAAACAACAAGGGGGTCAAGTTTCCAGGCGAGTGTCCAGACCTGTTCTTCTACGGCCGTGGTGCAGGACAAAAATGTATACCTTGATAAAAGTACGTGTCCCGGAGTAGCCAATGGTGCTTATTAGAACCAATAGTAAAAATAAACAACGTATCAAATGTAGCAACCACCTTCAGTTAAAATAAAGATATCCTTTTACTAGTACATAAGAACATTTTATTAAGTTTTAAGGTATTATTCAAGAACACAGAACATCACAATAAATAATAATTCAAAACTAGATTTTACACTTGTTCTTTTTGAACTCCTGGAAAATAGTTCTTAAAAAAGGAAAGCACTTGAAAGGAGCTATATAAAACGTGTTTAATAACCGATTATATAGACAGGAAACACTTCATTGTTTCCAACAATATTTCTACTGAAGCAGACAACAACTGCTGATTGGCCGCACGCTGACACAGTGTTGTCCCATGATTGGACCTGCTACTAATAGCTTCTTTATTGTTGGATCAGCGCTCTTTGCGGAGTGTCAAATAAGTTGACTGCCAATTGCGAAAGTCGCGCAAGCTTACAATTGCTTGAATTCTACCCTGTGTCCAAAACCAAACGCGAACTAAATAGTAAACGTAGTACCATGAATGTATTAACTTGGCGCAATGTTTATGTTACGAGATCACATAGTAATGTGATGATTCCGCATCCTTCTGAAGAAATAATTGTAGCGTACTGCATTGAAATTGACGTGAATTCCTACTGACAGTCGTTCTCTACGGGTCTGAAAGAGGGAGTAATCAACACTGACTATATTTATGATAGTTAACGGCTTCTGTACAACGACTCATCTCACGAAAATACCAAAGTTTTCTTTTCTAGAACTATTTTACTGAATCATTATCACAAAAACATTTAGGGTACCGTAAGGTGCTTTGCCATATTATGGGGTAACATTACACCACAATTTTTCGTTTAAAGTAACTGTTAGCATCCTCTTAAAGGGATTAAAATGTCACCTTACACAGCAGTCATAAACGACATTGCTTTACTGTAAATAGTGTTTTATAATTTGTATTTACAAATAAATTAATGTGGTGGTGCGAAGTTACCCGGGGGGGGGGGGGGCAAAGTAACCTTACTTTACGGTAGTAATGTAATAAGTAAGGTATGGTAGTACGTCTCAGTGTCTTATGGATATTAAAATCAATAAAAACATAACTAGTCTTACAAGGGGGACGGAAGGGGCCATATCCTGAATAAGGGATACTATAACTATAGCCTATATGATAAAAGAAGTATTGGTTCCACTGTATTTCGTTACTGTGACTGCGTAGTAGACAATTATGATCAGAGATCTTAGGAGCTGATCAGGACAACATGATATGAGAATGGATATGCAGAAGGAATGCAAGGCTGGGGAGAAACAGAAGATCCCCGAGAAAACTCACAAGTTAGTTGCAATGTCCGCCACGTTTCCACGTTTATCAAGGCTAAAACCGAGATTTGTATCATTTTAAGTCGAAGACAGAACACCGTGGTAGGAGTCTTTTTTTCTACCACTACATAGCCGCAACTCCCAATACTGGAGAAGTTTCAACTGTACGAAAATAAATTTAAGTGTAGGACAACGCTTAGCAGTAAAGCTTTCAGAAATTCTGGAAACTATCAACAAAAATACGGCTTGACAAAAAAAAAAAAAAAAAAAAAAAAAAAAAAAAAAAAAAAAAAAAAAAAAAAAAAAAAAAAAAAAAAAAAAAAAAAAAAAAAAAAAAAAAAAAAAAAAAAAAAAAAAAAAAACAACAAAAAGTCAACCAAAATAAAAAAAAATAAAATAAAATTGTACAATATTTAATTGTACAGGCATTTCATTCTAAAATCAATTACGTGCAAAAATAACATATGGGATTGTTTACGTGCGTTAAGATAACCGTATCGTTTTCAAAATATAGTTCTACATTTTGAAACAGGAATCAAGTATAGACACATTAAATCATGCGTGTCAGAAATATTGCTACCTTATTTCGAATTCTGCCGGAAACAATGACACATCTGGCGATTTGTTGACTAAAATAACTAAAAACGATTCAATTATTGTGAATTTAGCTGTTCTGTTAGTTCGGCATTTTCATCTCGTATAGCACGTATGTATTAATGAACGAAGTAACTGAGAATAGTTTTCGGCAGTAGATTATTACAAATTTTAATTTTGTTCTTGATTAAGGTATAATAGTGCTGCTGAGACTTTGGAGATTTAGAAATGTTAGTTCGGAAAATTGCTCCTCCTAGGCACGTCCATTTTCTTCACTTTTTAAGGAAAGAAAGTGAATAAAAAACCTGTGTTAATTATATTTTCGTTAAAAAAAAGGAGTATTCTGAAGTTGGTCTAACAAAGTCGTGCCTCTTGGGGCTTACTTTACAAAGTTATTCGCTGTAGTGAGGGTTGAAGTGGAGGGGGTGTTATGACGGGAGGGGGTGGTTAAGAGGAGGGGAGTGCGTAAGAGTCAGCTACTCCGCACAAGTGCTGGGGGTTTTTAGCGAAAATGGCTCTTCGCTGATCTTCACTGACGAGAGCAGGCCGGAGAAAAAACAAAGGAGAATTGTTCTGGGCCCCAGAAACTGACATGTAACCCTGTTAGCGGAGAAAGAAGGGTCCCAGACGTCGTTAATGCAATTAGCCGAGCCCACGCCTTCTGACGCGGCGAAATGCTCGCAGGGGAAGAGTAACAGCCGATAAAGATTGATTCGCGTCGCGTCTGCACCGAGAACAAAGTGGTCAAACACGCGACGATAAAAGGGTTTGTACAAAAATACTGTACCTATAAAGAAAGTGTTTTATAAGTTGGTTGGTATTTATTCTGATGTCCACGTACTACGTAGGCTTATACAAACTTGGCAGTTTTTCTAATGGCAATTTATTTTTAAACAGTTTTACTTACTGTAAAGAAGTCTTTGATTAAAGCAATTTAAAAGCGTGTATATATGTTATTACTATTTTCTTCAAAAGTATTCTTTGGTGACAATGATATTTCCTTCGTAGGAAAGATAACACTTTTGACCATAACAAAATTAACCTTTACTGTAAAAATTATACTTCGCTGCTTTAGTAACCACGCCTTTTTATTACTCCAAACGTTAACGTACTTTCTGGCAGAGTTATTTTGCAGCGATTTATTTTAAACATACATATTCTTTACCACAAAAATTGTGCTCTGACAAAGAAAAAAAAAAATTTCAGTGTCGTTTAATACATTTTAGGAGAGTTCTTGCGTGGAAATTTTGCGTTCACTATAAGGTATTACTTTTACAACAATTCCATGTAGTGAATAAATGTGCGAGAGATAATTAAACGTCTGGATGTAAATAATTTAAAACCTTCAAACTACTATCCACGGGCTTAGAATCACAGGTCTGGACACTAGCCTATCTAACAATGCTATTGAGTTGACCCCGTTATGACTGAAAGCGCCAATAGCAATGAAGGGTTGTTTTAATATTTCAATATAGCGTGGTACTAGCAGTTCTCCAAGCAGCTCTGATATGTGCTTGCTCCGTGTAGTCCCATTTACAAAACAACCCCAGAGTGCCAGTGGCGCCAATCAGTCATAACGGGGTCAATTTTCAACTCCAGTGTCCAGACCTGTTCCTCTATGGGCGTGCATTTTTTTTAAATAGTTTATCAAATCTTTTGGATGTACCTATGGTATAGTACTCTTGGATTAAATATTTATAGGGACACTTTTTATTTAAGTAAAAGTTTACTTGCCTGCTAGACTTCAGCGTAACGTCAAATATTGTACAAGGACAACGTAGAAACTCATTAGAAAAACACAATGCATGTTATTTAATTCCAGTTCACGCCGATATGAGCGCTGCTTCTTCTGCAGTAGCACATTACTCTACGGGTAGTTTTAGTTTTACACTCTAAATCTTAATGACTGAATATTCACTGATTCACGCTGACGGATGAAGCAGTTACAACAATTTGAATCAGTGAAAGTAGTCGCTGCTTAATTTGTGAATATACACGGATTTTCTTCAATAGTGCCAACATCTCACAAGTGAATCAGTGAATATTCACCGGGTTTTCCAGTTGTTTCCAAAGAATAGTTTTCACTTATTAAATCAGTGTAAAATTACTAGAAAATCTGTGGACATTCACTAATTAACTTGTGGAATGTTGGCACTATTTATCGGAATCAGTGAATAGTCACCGATTTCACAGTGGTTTCTCACTGATTCAGTATGTTGAAACTGCTCCATCCATCGGCGTAAATCAGTGAATATTCAGTCATTCAGATTTAGAGTGTATGTATTGTTATCTACAAATTGAAATGTAACTGTGATTTTTAACCCCCGACGCAAAAATAGGGATGTTGACGTGTCTGTATATCTGTGTGTCTGTCTGTAGCATCGTAGCTCCTAAACGAATGTACCGATTTTGATGCGGATTTTTTTAGGTGACTTGATCGAGAGTGTTCTTTCTTAGCTGTGATTCAAGGAAACCTGCTCAGCCTATTAAGGGTCATCAGCACTTTTCTAGTTTTTTTTAATACCATCATTTTGGCCGTGTGCAATAATTATACTGGTCTGATCGATTTGAAATTTTGTATCCTGTTGGTCGGTGGGGGGGGGGTTCTTAAATATTTAATTTAAGTCTTAACGTCTTGAATATACAGTAGACACACTCTTTGAGTTATTATTTTTATAAGTTAGAATTTAAATAAACACATTCTCATACTTTCAGCCTAAGAGAAACTCAGTCCGTAAATGTATAACCACCATAGAAAATAGAGACATAGGAATGTGAATATTGCTAGTGTTTCCAGTTCACGCCGCCAGGTGGTTGGTAACACGTCTCGCACTTTAACAAATCTAAAAAGATGCAGTTTCCCGCAGGTTTCCCGTTTTGAACTATATTTGACGTTCAATCGTTGTTGGAGGGCCTGTATGTAACTGGGCCAAAGATAACTCTGGTGTGCCCGTAGACATAGATATAGGTAGACCCAGTATGCCGCAAAAATATTGAGGCAAAAACATCTTCCCTCCCTAAACAGCTGATTGTGGCCTGTTTTCGCATGGATGCCATTTGAATTTGCTGCAGCGTGGTGTAAAAATGATTCAGAAATGTGTTGTCTGCGGCTGTAATGAAAAAGCAGTCAAAGGGACACCAATATCATTCAACAGGTGCGCTTTTTAACCGAGTTTAATTCATAATATGTTAGTTACTTGAATTTGCTTTTTTCTTTTGATGTTAAAAATCAATCTCTGTATGTATATTTGTACTTCTGTTATGCAGATAGTTATTTACATATAAAAGAACAACACATGGGATATTTATGTATGCAAAATGCATTGTAATTTAATCTTAAATGTGCCTTCTTTGAATTTTTAATAACAGATCGCATATTTGTACTTATTTTGCAGAGAGTTTCTTCACATATTAAGTACCAGGATTTTAGGTTATTTTAGAAATTTATAAGTTTTTTGTAATGTTGTGGTTAGTAATTAATTTGCCTTGTTGATTTTTTGTGATAAATATAGCATATAATTTATATTTGTGCTTGTGTAGATAGTTTCTTGGCACCTGGTGAGATTAACAAGTAATGGAAATTGTTCGTACTTTATTAAAACACAAAAACGTTTAGTATTGTCTGGAAAGTAAAACATTTGTAATATTTTTAAAAAAAAATGTTACGGGTTTTGTGCAGTTTATTTACAGTGTTACAAATATTGCTGTCAACTGCACATAAGCTGGTATACTGCCTTATATTTCTCAGTATACTATTAATTGTTTGTATAATGCAATTATTACAAAAATGTTATGCTGTATTCGGTGGAAGCAGAAGTATGTAGAAACAGGAGCTTTGTTGGTACATAAATTCTTTCATCATAACGTGCTTGAAATTTTAAGTTCTTGTGGACGATTTAGAGTTTATACAATAACAGTCGCAAATTTCTTAGCTTTTTTACATTTATGTTATTGCTCACACTTTGCTTTTTTGAAATTCTGAAAGGAAAAAGGTAAAATTTGCGACTGTACTGCAAATTATATTATCCTCACACTACAGTACAAACATGGCGATTGAGCTGGTAACATATGAGGGGGTTAGAATGAAAGTGAAGAAAGTCATGATTGCTTAGTTTTGCAGAATAAAGTGTTTTTTTTGTAGGAACTCGTAAAACGATTTTTCAATATGTTAACGAAACCCTGACTTAACTCACTTTATATTTAAACACGGGGAATACAAATAAAGCCAATATACAATAACCACAATGTATTCAAATTAGTGACTTACTTCACTTTCATTTTAACCCCTCATATAATTATGCCTCTATCAGATGGGCATAATTTTATATATTCGTCTTTTTGCCTGACAGATTGCGACCAAATTACACATCACCAACTCAATCACCGTGTCTGTGGGAGCCGCGATGGCTGAATGGTCAGACCATTCGCCTTTCACTAAGGCGATTCGGGCTCGGTTCCCGACGGGGTCGGCCCCCGGATTTCCGCATGTGGGAACCGTGCCGGACGATGCCGTTTGGTCGGCGGGTTTTCTCGGTGATCTCCCATTACCCCCGCCCTTTCATTCCGGTGCTGCTCCATACTCACCTCATGTCACCCCTCACCAGCGCTTAAGGCCTCGATGTTAAGCAGTAACGAAAATCTCTCTCACCATGTCTATACTGTAGTGTAAAATACATAGAATTTGAGGTATAATTGCAGGTTTAACATTTTTCTGTTCAGAATTTCAAAAAGGCGAAAAATAACAAAATTCAATTTGGTGACTGAAGCCGAGCCTTGAATTAATTAGGTACCTGTTACATGTATGCTGGTCCGGAGCCAGCTTAAAGAAACCTCTCTCGCTCCCACGGTGTAACTTAACCAGAATTTTGTATCAGGATAAATTAATTTTACTAACTGTATACACATTAAATATATATACATATATATTATGACATGTAATATATAAAACAATGCAGGGGTATAAACACAGTTTTGAACATTATGAAAAAAAATAATTAATCGAGATTAAGTTACCTACAACCCCTATCGTTAACAACACTTTTGTTAAGTTTTCAATTTGGTTTTTAAAAATAATTTCATTATGTACTCTTGACCAAGTACATGTAATATTTCACTGGGATTGGATATAAAAATATTACATTTGCTGTGAACACTATGTGGGTTGTGTCGAATTCATCCTCTCGAGGACTGGTTGCATGTCGTAGAAAAGTGAATTTTGGGTGGGACAAAATATTACAGCCAAATTCACAGAAAGGTCTCTATTGCACAATAGAATATAGTCATTAGCCAAGGGCATAACTACTGTCTCATTCATTGCAAGTTTTGGCAGTATGATTGTTATTACCCAAGCCTTAGATTGAATTTATTTACAAGTGTAGGTTATTGAAGCAAATACAAAGGTGTCAAATATTGAAACATGGCGTAAACATTAAATATTTTTAAGCCAGTGTTGTAATCCTTTAATTAATTACCAAAATTATTAACCGCAGACGTATTTTAAATACAAAGTAAACAATGTCGCACAGTGTAGTAGTACCATATATCTTGTCTGATTTTGCATTACAACCAAATAAATGGGTATATAATGTGAAAAATACTTGCGTTTAATGTCTAGTAAAAGGAATCAGACTTTCATAGGTAAATTCCTTTACATTTAACACGTCCACAGCTGAAATATGTCATAAACCCTATCTTCCACAGCAAAAGCGGGCCACAATCAGTTGTTTTGTTTTGGCCACACATCGGTAGTGCATACGCTGGGTCTATCCGTATATATGTCGGTGGGTGTGCCGCTACTGTACATATGTGATCAGTTTATATACAACTACGTAACCATTCTCCAATCACAGAAGGCGCCTGGCGTTGCACGGTTTTGTTAAATACGGTGGCACTTATATTTAAAGTATTTCTTTAAATATACAACCTGCATGGTCTGTCATAATATATTATTACTGTATATTAGAGTAAAATTGTGTTAGTCATTTTATTGTAACTATTAAACCACGCAATGTTACATCTTTGGATTCCTAAGGTCATATTTTCGCAGTTAAAAGAGATACTGAAAAATATGCAAGGAATTGTAACCACAAATTAGTTATTTATTTTACGGTAGTATTTATAAGAGAAAAGTCTTACTGTGACATATACTCTAAAAGTATTCCATTTAAAGGCATGTAGACTCTGAGCTTACTTAAGGGGGTAATTTATCCACAATATTAATTGTTGTAATAATTTTCTTTTACATTTCTTCGAGTTATGATTTATTATGTATACATTAACTGTGTCAATTTTTTCCTATATTGAAAATGTTTCATCTTTCATAGTTTTTTATAACAGCATGTCAAATCCAAATTTACATAAAACTAGTTTAGGCTAGAAAGGAAAACCAATTGACTTGCCGAAATGAAATAATTCACACTAAAGAATGCTGTCACAGGCTGCGTCAAAACCTGTATAAAAACACACTGAACTTTACTTTGTACTTAAAAAATTACTAAATTTAAAACCAAGAACTGAAAATTTTTTTGTTTTGTTTTAAATACAAATTAAATTCAATGCGTTTTTTAAACAGGTCTTGACATAGCCCATGGCACTATTCTTCTGTGTGAATTACTTCATTTCGGTAAGTCAACTGGTTTTCCTTCCTACCATAAAATCATTTTATGCAAAATTTAGACTTTGACACGCCGTTATACTAAGCAGAAAAATTTTTTTTCGTCGCGGAAAATAGTCACAATATATGTCTACAAAACAAACTATATCTCGCACAAATACAATTATTATTAAAGCAATAAAACGTTTAGTTGAACCGCCCCTTTAAAGATTAAAAACCTAGAGACGTTGCGCAGTTGAAACGCCATGTACTGGTGTTCTGGAGAGCGCGGTATTCGACTCCTGGCCCAGACACCACGAGTTCCGTTTACCATGGGTTTACGAAACCATTGCACGATATTTCGGACATGTTATCTTGACACGGGCCATGACCGCTTCACTCCCTGGTCCTGTTTCTGTGATGATTCAGTGTATGACAACCACGCTTTCGACGTAAATCCATGCTTCTTGTCCTACCAACTTACTACCCTGTTAAACTAGCAGTTATATATCTCGCAACCAATCACTACTCACCAAAGCATTTACGAGCCTTGGTGGTTTCAACGGCCAGTTTTCTAGTAGACAAAAAATAGCAACGGAGAAGCTACGGCAGAAATGCGTAGTTTTATTTATGCATTATTTTAGATCGGATTAGATAGTATTAGAGCAGCCAGCACATTACATGCTTATGAAAACTAAACAACCATTGTCCATTACAAATCACAATATTTGTAGATTTCATATTAACAATTCTTTCTCGTGTATTATGTAAATACTGAATTAGTGTGTCATATTTTCATCTCAAATATCGCCAACATTACATTTCGTCGTACACAGGATTTTTGTAACTTATATTTTACTCTTTAAAGGGTGATTTCTTACGGAAAAACTTAGCGTAAATGTCGACTGAATTATGTCAGGAAACTATGTCTAAATGTAGAAAAACACCTCTGAAATTCAAGACTTATAAAGCGTTTTATTTAACAAAACGGAAGCATGTGTTATTCATTTTCAATTCATTAAATAACAAATACTTAAAGCTTATCTTTTGGGAATGTTTTCTACCTTTAGACGTTTCCGAACGTAGTAAATCGGCACTTTCGCAATGTTTTTTTTCTGTAATGAACCGCCTCTATGTACTTAAGTTACGAAACATTCTGTATTATTTTACATAATACAGAATTTGATAAATTAAGATTTTTCTACATCTTTTGTACAAATCAAATCATTGAACAATTAACATACCGTCCCTTTTCCTGCTATCCTTAGTTATGTCAACTAAGTACGCATCATTCATAATCATAACTGAAATTATCTTTGAAAGATTTTTGCAAAGGGGATGTATTGCAAGATGAGTATTCATGGATATACGCCATTGCTTGCGAATGTTGCCAAGTCGCAGATAAACCCACAAAAACATAAAAATAAAAATTAAATAAAAAATTTAAAAAATTACGAAAAAATTAATTAAATAAGACCAGTATGGCCTTTGTCAACACACACATAAATAATTCCAGAATAGGAATATAATCAGTATAAGATAATAGAGACTATTTTTTTTTCATTAATCCTCATATACTCATATTATCATAACTCAAATGTCGTGTTCATCTGTACAGTTGCAATAGTGAGTGTAATTGTCAGGATAGTTCTAATAAACCAACACAGTTTTATTTCTTGATCATGGAGGGCACACCCTAAGATATTGTCTGTAAAGAGAAACACGGAGCATACAATACTTCACAAGTCCCTCTCTGAGTCCAACTATAAAAAAAACTGACCTGGTTTCGTCTTCCTGGTTGTAGTATCGATGCTGCCCTGCATCAACGAAGAATATAACAGTTTATCAAACTGATAGGTGATTTGTCAGTTTTCCTTCCTTCGCTTCCACGAATCCTTCGTTCTCATACAATTAGGTTTTTTGTCATCGGTGACTGCTGCCTAACAAACGGTCTCATAAATTTTAGTTTCATTTATTCTCGTTTCGTCTACTTACTTCAACTTTTTCTGAAGCTAATGACATATAGGCCTACTGTTTTTCGTTTTTACACTCAAAAAATTCATGTAACTGCGCGATTCATTTTAGTCTTCCGTCTCGACCGCTACATTCTTTGGCTTATTTTTGAAATGGTGGCAATTTTGCTGAATGCCATGTCATAAATTTGAAGTCATTTGACCAGATTATACCAATTTGCAATTTTCGTAACACGTAATATACGCAGTAGATGTGAACTAGTTTAGGGTTAGAATTGGAGCTACTGTTTTTTGGTGAAAAGAATGTTGCACCAAATATGTTTCAATGCCTTACGTGCACATCTGCAGCTGTGCTTCGTGGTTATTGGCTGCAACTCTGTACGCAGACGCATAGTTCATTCAACTGCGCCAGTAAGAAACAGGTAACCTACTGGGACACTACACGTGTGTGATTTGCGGATAGACTCCAAAGACGTTGAGAGTTAAAAACATTGAATCACTGATTATGAAATAGAGCACTCAATGCATTGAAACAAGTTGTAAAAATGGTTTCGTCAAAAATTTGTGGTGTATTATATTGTTTTATCCACCATGTTGTAAAAGGGCAATACACGAATAAATTAAGAGGGCGTGATACATAATTCAACGCTAAAAGCGTTAATCTATGGTTTCTTGAAGCCAATTTGCGAAAATTAAACAACAGCAATCCTAGATAATAGTTATAGCCAACGTTTTAAACTAAATTGTTTCCAGTGTTACGAACTTCTGAGACACAATCTCTGACGCCGGAACCTCGTGCATTTAACTGCGGCGCAAGAGATTACGCGTAACGAATTAGTAATTATGGATAAATATTAGCTCATAAAGTTGGCAAATACCAATATCTAAGATTGTCATTGAGTATTTTATCCATATTGGCTTCGAAAAAAAGCGTAGAAATCAATTGATATTTTCAGCGTTTATTTATCTACAACGCACCCTTAAGCACTAAGGTCGTTTAGAAAACTACAGGATCAAATGTAACCAAATGTTATATTTCGATAGTCTATCATCTATGCTTTATTTTAATGGGATTAATTTCCATACGTCAGCCTTTTGAAATAAAGAACCGTGTAAATATTCTTTTTTATTTCTGGAAGCACTTGAACAATTGTAAATTAATTTTACCACCATATACGATGCTAGACGTGTTAAATTTACTGTGCATACAGTTTCCAGTGTTTTTGTTGAACTTGAATATTTTCATTTTGATTTCAATGTTTATGTACAGTACATACTTTCGAAGAATCGTGCGGAAAGTTTGTACACTGTAAGTAAAAAGTATATTTCAATTTTCGACTATATGGAGTACCGTAAAACAGGGTGAATCGGATCACCGTAGGGAAATAGGATCTAAATTTGAAACAAATTTCTCGCTTCTATCATTTATTTCTAAAAGTTACGTTCCAATAAAATAACTTGTAAACAGTATTGATTTGCCTATAGACTGTTCACTATAAATTGAGCACTCAGCAGAACTTGTACTTAAAAAAACATATGTTTTATTGGGCCAATATACTTGTTAACTATTGAGAGTGTTTAAACATTTAACCTGGTATTTACTTGCATGGAAGTTTTCATATAAAAAATCGTAACTATGGCGGCAAAACGGCTAAAAGAAAACTTTATGCAGTGCTCACTTTATCGTGAATGGCCTATATCAAGAAAACAATGTTTCTAATGTAAATTTTACAATGAATTGTTTTTTGTTCCACAAACTCCATGCGTGTAGGTGGTGCTCGGGGGAACATCCCATAAACAACATTCAAGTCCCTTTGCAGATTCTTGGACGAAGGCTGGATTGAGAGAGTCCATATTCTTCAAGAACAAAAAGGAATGGAGGCCAGTGTTTCGAATGTGAAACCATGTGAGTCATGGGTCAATATCAGGCACACGAGGGTGCCAAAGCTTGCTCAATTCTACCCAAGTTTACTGCTATGAAGAGAGTTAGTAATATGTCTTTGTGATTTCTGACGTTACAGGGATAAAGTATTGTAAAATATGTGTGTGGCATCTGAAAAATTACAAGTCCACTGTTTAAGGGCGTTGGAACCGTAAAATTTCATTTTTTTTATATTTGTTCCAAACACTGTTCAACTTTTGCACATAAGATAACACGTCATTTCCTCAAATAAAAAAATTAGGCCCCATAGTTTTTGCATAATCACTCATCAAAGTCGCAAAATGGCCATTGCGGTGTAGCCAAAATCAATAAAAGTAATTAACTGGTTAATTCAAAATTACAGTAACTGATAGTCAGTGTAACAATGCATTTTATGACATGGTTGACAAAAGTTAGTTTTGAAAATTTCAGTAGTAGCCAAAAGTCAAAGTTATGCAAAAATTTACTAATTTTCGTCAATTTTTTTAAAAATACAAAAATTTATCGCTTCGTGTTCACAAAAGTGTCTTGGAGTAGCTCACATCATTAAGAATTAATAGCCTATGAATTATCTTGTTTCTGCAAGTTAATTATTTTTTATTATTTAGGCTACACCGCAACTGCCATTTTGTGACTTTGATAGGTGATTATGCTAAAACTATGGGACCTATTTATTTTTATTTGGGGAAATGACGTGTTATCTTATGTGTAAAAGTTGAACAGTGTTTGGCACAAATATAAAATTTTGGATTTTTACGGGTTGACCGATCCTTAAAGTAGCTACAAATTAATGTTTAAAGTAATGTGTAAAAGTATTGTCAGTTTTTTTTTGCAGCCCAGTAAAATATTACTTTCTGTTAGAGTAACGGACAGTGCTTCTTATTAATGATAAACGATAACACATTTTATACTCTAATCACAGCTATAACGAAAATAGATTTGCCTACGCTTTAATAACACACTGCAATTTTTGCTCCACACCATCACATTTTACACCTTGTCTAATTTGCGGCGCTGAATAATTATGCTCTTTGATCAGATCATTGTAACCATTGTATCAGTCCCGCCTCAAAATGCCGCCCGCGTACTAGCATCGAAATTGTTGAAGTGATAAAACTCATTATGCGCCGTATTGCCGAGCTCCGAACAGGTTGACAATATTTAAAGTTTGCGAACCCTCGTTACTTTGCGAGTGCACGCAACCGTCTTCACGACGCAAACGACTCGCTAATTGTGTTCAAGAATCCTGCTTTCATGCCAGGAAATATGCACACTGAATGCGACACGCATTCTCCACGCATACTGACTATGTATACGAGCAACTCCAGATGAGCGTACTGAATATTAGCAGCAAGGCGCCACACGCCTGCAAAGTGCCGAGCACAACCACTCTGTGTATTGCCTACACACAAGGCGCTCCGTGTAACATCTGTTGGTAACTCAACATTACTTTTAAAATTAGTCTATTTCAATTTATACTTATTTCATGAGAAAATAACACAAAGCAAAAAAATTGCGCACAGTCAGAGTCTAAAATGTTATTAAAAATGTAATCTGTAATCGAACAGAAAACTCTATAACACACCTTTTAACACTTAAATTTCTTCACTACAGTATATGAATTAATCATTTAAAAACTTTTTGTGTACCAAGAAATTTGTATCTACATTTTTTTGGAAATGTATGAGTCGGGATTTACGTGGAAAATTGTTGAGTGATGTGGCTGATACTGGGGGAATGGCTGGAGACTCCGATTACCTTGTCAACGGCTACGAGTAACGTCGAAATTTCTAAACTTTAAATCTATCGAAAATTTAAAAAACTAGGAAATATTTTTACTTTAGGGGTTCAATAAGGTCAAACATCAAGGTCAATGTCAAGGTCAATGTCAAGGTCACACCCAAAATGGATGGTGTCGACGGCCGCCGAAAAGGAGATTGCCGAGCGCTCCCGAGGACGCCCGAGTCCACGCCCACGGCCCTCAGCCCCTCTCGTTTTGATCGGTCAGATCATACTACTATACGATAACAAATTAATTTGTAATTATACATTTGAAAGATACATTGCTTATCACTTTGACGCATTGGGCATGCCAAATTTACTTGATGGCACCCGTCTTGAGTTTAAAGGACATATAATCGTTAAATTAAATACTTCTAAAATAATATAGTTTACAGATAAATGTTTCAACTTATACTAATCTATGTAATAGTTCTGAAATAATACTACTGTTTAAGATGCAATTGTTGTATTTTTAATACTTAATACCTTAAAATACAGATATGTATATTTCAATGGAATAATTGTAAGTTACTTTCTTTAATGCTTCGTTTTGCAATATTTACTATGGCATCTTACTTAGATCAAGTTACGTCTCGAAAAGTAAACTATAAAACTGATCTATAATATAATACCGTATTTAAATTCTGTAGTTGTTAGTCAGTAGGGCGGAGCATGTACATCAGAGATTGGAAAACTCTTGGATCAGCACGTTCGATAATTCGAGAGAGGAGGATAAAGGAACGTAGCACAGGTGTTAACGGAAGCATCCAGAGAATACTCCTACAAGATCGAGTGCCTTCTGCTCGACTTGCTCCGCTTATAGATACACGCTTATAAAATATCCAGGATTCTCTGGAGGCTCATGATAAGAAAAGCTGTCTCCGGGCCTCGACGTACGACAAAAACAACCAGGCAACCGTAGTGATCTTCATTAGCGGAACTACTCTGCCAGCCTTCCCTTTTCATAAACACCAGTCGATATCACGAGACAGAAGATGGGAGGGTGGAGAAACAAGAAGTAGGAGACAGGGAGAGGAGATGCTAACGACAATTTCCAGCAAAACAGGAGGCGGTGCAAATACCGCGCAACTTCGCCTCGACCCAGATATCGGGCACGATTCTTCCGTCTGCTCGCCAGCAACACGACATGCTTCATTGCGCTAATTTCCCCTCAGCGCAACTCCGCGAGATTAATGCGCCGTGAAGGAGCCGGGGGGATTCCAAGCCTCGTCGAAAGCCACAAGCCGCCACCACCCTAGAACCACCCTCGTCTTCCCTTGGTCCGCTCTCCTGCCCCGCGCGCCCGTCAGACGCCATGAATTTTACAGCTTTTGATCACGGATTTATCGGGGATCTTCGCTCGCACGGCGCGGGGTCTTCCTCCAGCTCCCAGGAGTCAAATTGGGTTAGAGCCCGGCGCGGGGAAAGGATCTGCAGCGAAACATGGGGAACGACACCTGCATCATGGAATTTGTTCTTGCGGACGTCTTGCGAGGCATTAAGGTCGACTGTGAGAGCGATTCTTGCCTCCCAGGAGACTCTTGAAGCCCTAGTGAATGTCTTCCTTCTAGCCAGTCTGCATTTAACCACCTACTGTTTATGACAACATAGCCGGTAAGTGTACAACACACACTTTTCCCAACCTATAAAGTAAACGGCTAAAATAAATAAATAAATATCGAATGAGGATGATACCCTAGAATCAGAGTATCGCACGCCAAAATCGCGTATTTGCAACTGGGCGTTCAAGTGGGGAAAAAAATATAACTTTACATTCGTATGAAATATTATTAGTTTCATAACTTTCCTAGGCAGTATACATCCCTCGAACGCAAAAAATATTACCTTATCCAGTCTTCTTATAGCGACATTTCAAAGTCAAAATTTGCATATTTGTACTTGAAACAAAACTTAAAAACCAGTAAACATAACGAAATGGAAAAAAAATCACACGAAAACGTGTCGCGTTCCAAAACTCATTACAAAAAAAAACAGTGTTAAAAATTCTTTTATTCCTAATTTTTTGTTACTTTTATCAATTATTTTTAATACGAAAATATTTTGTAATGGTTTTTCATATGCATCAAACCGTAGACAGTGACGCAGTTTTGATGTGATTTTTTCCACATTATGATTACTGGTTTACAAGTTTTGTATGAAGTAAAACTATGCAAATTTTGATTTTGAAATGCCACTATGAAAAAACTGGCTGAGCTAATTTTTTTTCGTAAGAGGTAAATATACTCTTAAGTAATGTCTACAAACTAACCCTGTTTTGAACAAATGTAAAATTATGATTTTTTTTCTCCACTAGAACGCCCTTAAGCCTGTAAACTGCCCTTAGCGATAAGTTTAACGTGTAATCCGGCCGCAGAAGAAAATTCACTAATCTGCGAATGTGTTTCGTGGATTCGGGTATTCGCGTTGGGAGTTCACATGCAGACCCAGTTCGCTAATAAGCGATTCGGGATAAAGTTAGCACTCAAAAAAATACCTGCTAAAGTTATATTTTCAGCCAATTCGTATCTTTCCGCGCGTAACGGCTGACGACGGGAAATGTCTAACCTCTATGGACACGTCACTTTATGTTTGTGCGTGTAAGATAAATTTTACAGCCAGTTGAATCGATACAGTTTGATAAAAAAATGTTTACTTATTATATAAAGTACAATTATTTTGATTTCGGTTGAGTTTCTTTCAGTATTGTTGAATTTAAAAAGGAAAATACATAGAACTACAGTGCATAATTTTTCTGAATCCAAACAGCAAAATATACATAACTGTATTGCGTAATCTCGCTGCCAACCTTACAAGCAGTAAGGCAACTCTAGTTCATGTTGAGTTGCATGCAGTAACGGCCAGTAATATTTTTCAAAGGTTACATTTATAGTGCTCCCTTTAACCCGAAGGAACTATACCAAGGCTGCAGTAAAGCTTTTGTTAGTGACTGTACAATACGTTGTCTTGTATAACTGGCCTGACAAAAAAAAATTGTATTGGCGGTGGCAACTCTTAAGCATATTTGTAAGGGGAAGAAAAACTTCCTAATTTTTTTGTTATTTCATTCAACGAGACTCTGTTTATATTCTATATTGTTTACATTCTTCTCTGTTTAAATCTCCGTAATATTTTGACCTAGACTTTTTTTCACTTATGAAAAGGGAAAGAAAAAAGTCACGAATTCAATGACCTGCATGACAACATCTACTGTCATATTCATATTCAAGTCCCGTCTATTCACTCATTGTCTATTGTCCCAGTGAGTAGCAGCTATAGTAGACAAATGGTCTAGGCTGTAGTATACACAGGATTGTTATAGTCTAACATTCAGGTAATTGAAATTGAGAACTTTTTACTGATTCTCCTCGCTCTCATCCTTTTTAATAAAAAATATTCTACTATCCTGTTATTTCCAATTTTGGCAGCAGTTCACTTGAATGATGTTTTCTATTCTTAGGAATAACTATGGTCAAAATTGTAAATATATCTATAGTAAAATGACACCTAGTAACCAATACTCTTACAGAAAAATCGATTGTTTACTATAAAGACACCAAAAAAATTACTGGTAGTCACTGACACCATATAATTATTAAGCTTGCAGGTATTTATATTTTAATTTTTTTATTTACATAATACAGTGACAAATAAGCAGTTGTAGCATACCTAACAAAATAATATCTTTGTAGTTACCACATGTCAGAGTTTGACCTTCGATATTTAAGTCTCGAATTCCCATGTTTACAGCTTATTGTCTGTAGTTATTTTCCTTGGGATAAACAATGTAACTTCTGACAATGTAGCTTCTGACAATACATAAAAGCTAGATTTCCGATTCTCTCCGTCAAAATGAACGCCGGGTGTAACTTCCATTCCAAAACAAGAATGCATTATTCCAGTTTTAAACTTGGCGCTTGTAAATGTATGTATGGCGCTCTGTAAACAAAGGTTATAAGCGAATACCATCATGACTTGGTAAAAACCAAGAGTCAGTTTCCACTACGTAATATCAGACAATGCAGATGTGTTCATAAATTATTTATTTTGTCTACCATTTAAATGAAAACAACTGCCAAGCACATGATACGGATAATGTTTAAATAAAGGGTTCGGTGAACATGTTGATTTAACTTTAAACCCTTATATACAGCCTGACACAAAGGCTTTGTATATACGGTTCATTATAAAGTGAGCACTTTGAAACCTTGGTTACCGTACACTTTTCTTTCAGGTAATTTGTATTTTCCTGACACTTTTTAACATAAACAAATCACTCTAAGTGTCTAGATTACATCTTACTAAAAAGTTAACATCAGAAGTAACAAAACATTTTTAATTATTATTTTTATTATAGTTATTAAAAGTACTTAGTTAATCGCGAAGCATCTATTCACATTCGCCAGTCACATGCCATTAAGGTGGATCACTCACAGCTATACTACTTTTACTATAAATTTTATTTCACATTTAATTTTACTACATTTGGCTACGAAATGGCATGAGGGGTAAAACAGGAATTTTTAACTGTTTAAATTTAACGTTAAAAGAAAATTTTCCTTGCTGATTTTGAGGGGATCCCGAAAATTTCTTTTTTAAAATATAATAAATGTATAGTCAATCACACAAGCCAAAATGGCGACCTCTACCTACGATGTACTGATCGAACCATTCGGCCAACAAATTGTAAAACTCACAACACATTGTAGTGTTTATGTAGGCCTACACTATAAACTTTATTTTAAAATGTACTTCCTAAGCTGGCACTATTGCAGGAAGTATACCAGAGTGTTATAAAACTCTAAAACTATTGAAATATTACATTATAAAAGTTCATACAACCAATAATTCTGCTCTGAATCTTATGTGGTCAGTTATGCGTCCCGACAGTATCAGCCGTTATTCTGTTGTTCGCTGTACTGAAAGTTGTAAAATATTTATAAATTCAGTTTCTTCATCTTTTGCCACGTTTTTACAAACTCGCTGATGATAGGGTGATTTTAAACTTTAAACATAGCTCAGAACTGCATGGCAATATAATATGAGAGAAACAAATTTTGAATAATTATTTTATTATAATAAAAAATTAAATCTACTTTCCAACTTTTAAAAGACTGAAGAGTTGAGTAAAATACTGAACTAAAACAAAATTGTAACGTATCTCATTTTTAAAAATAACCAACAAGAAAAAATTTCTCCTATTATGAAAATACTGCTAATATTTAAAATGAAAAACGTGGGGCACATTCGATAGATTATTGATGTATGAATAGTTCACCTAAATTACTAAAACGTTTACCGCACTTCAAATGATATGAACTGTTGGGTGAGTTTTTTTAGCAAGAGCTAATCACTACCTTCCTCTACTGCTATATATTTTTCATGCACCCGATGTTTTTCAATTTAAATATCACACGTCTTTTCGCAGGAGAATTTATTTTATACTTGTTAATTCGTTTTAAAAACATGGTATACGAATTATGTAACTAAAATATCATTGTAGTGCAGTGTTGTTGACATATCAGCTATTAGGTTTCGATTTTACCGTCATTGTTGCTGTATTGTGGAGTTCATAAGGTCGTATAAACAGCATGTAATCCCACATTTAGCCTACATTCCGAAAGAAAGAGTAGGATTATGAGATCATCTTCCTGTCTGTGTGTGTGTATGTATGTATGTCCGTGTGTGTTTCCCCCAACCCAACCCCTAAAAACGTTTTAACCAGTGGACGAAATTTCATCAAACTTTGTACACATATAGGTTATTTGACTTGACTATTATATATTTCGATTACGCCCTGTTCATATTTTTTTTAAATGGCGGCCATTTTAACAGTTTTGATCAAGCTATACATCTAAGGAACAATACACTATAATTTTACCAAACTTGGTACACATACAGTATACTACATTCTAAGCTGAATTGACTTTCGTGTATTTCGTTCATCCCGTGTTCATAATTTCAGAACGGCGGCCATTGTTATATTTTAGCATAGTATTATACGTCTTTAGAAAAAATTTTCAGTATTTCACCAAAATTGGTACACACATACTACATGCAAAGCTGACTTGAATATTCTGTATTTCGTGCATTTTCTGTTCATAATTTATACTAAGCGGACATATATATGTTTTAGCACAGTTTCCCATAACTTAGGATTATTTTTCAGAATTTCACCAAACTTGGTACACGTATACTGCATAAAAAGCTAAAGTGGCTTTTGCGTATTTCGTTAATCCTGTGATAATATTTTCTAAATGGTGGCCATTTTTACATTTTTATCAGAGTAAAACATATCTTAGGAAATAATTTTCAGAATGTCTCCAAAATTGGTACACATATAAGGTACTACATACAAAGCTGACGTGAATATTTTGCATTTCGTTCCTCCTGTGACAATATTTTTGAAATTGTGGCCCTTTTTATATTATAATCATTGTGTGACTTATCTAACAAAATATTTTCAAGAAAATCATCAAACTTGTAACACATACTCGTACTACAAATAAAGCCTATCTCATTTATCCTTCTATAATGATTTATTTTTAATGGCGGCTAATTTTATGTTTATAATAGAAATACATTTCAAAATAATTGTTTTAATTTTATTAAACTTGGTAGGTACTCGTATGTTGCTTAGTAGGCTGACTTATCTTTAGTACATTTCTTGTTTTTCGACGTCAAAATCTATATTATAATTTAATATTCCCAGATTACGCACACGAATTTAACTTTAAAGGTTAATTTGAACCTACTTTGAGGTAAGTATGCTTATTGGTTACGCGGATAAAAACTTATTATTAAATGCGATACACAAAAATAACTCCGGTAGTCTTTGAAATACAAAACCTAAGTTACTTTTTAAAATAGTATTTGTGGTAAAACTACACATTTTGGTATATAAAAAAAATTGTAAGACAAGTTCTAACAAAAAAATTGTTTACAGATTTCTTATGTCGTGGGTATGTAGACGGAGTTTGACCACGTAATTACGCCGCATACTGTATAAACTAAGTTCATTACCGCCAGAGGAAGTGTTGTAAAGTTTCGCAACACGTACTTTGAGAACTCCGAGCCTCGTGGTTTCGACACTTGGCGCGACAAAAAGCAGTCTTGTGTTGAACTTTAACCCGTCCTCTCTACCCACCAGCGCCATTTCTCCTCTATATATCTATGGTGTTTACATAGGAGACATAACTCCTGTGCATACTTACCTTTGCCGTACACTTATTCTTTCAAATGAAACAAATTTCACGTATTAGATAGAGTCGCTTTATTGAAGTCGGAGCAAACAGTGAATTTAGAAAATATCTTTGCGGAAATGCTTCGCCTACTATTAAAATATTCATTTTGTTCCCTTGAAATTAATGATTCTTACATTGAGGTAAAATTACAAAAGAAAACTCAATCGAATGAACCCAGCAGAAGAAATATTAACCGCTTCAGTTAAAATAAGAAAAAAATATCTGGTACAAATAAAAAATTTTAAAATGATGATGGAAATTGAATTTTTAAAATTTTTGTTTTTAGTTTCAGCATTATTTTAAAATTCTAATAATTGTTATTATTTAATTTTATGAGCATGTCATTGTAGCCTGCGATGTCTGTATCCACTGTGATTTTTTTTAGTTTGGTATATCAGTTGGTTTTAGTGTAGTCGTTAAAACTGAAACATGCAAAATATGCCTTTAACAAGTCATTACGCGAAAAATATGAGAGATAAAAAATTTTCATAAGAGCCAAATTTAGTCACATTTTGTGTCTAAAATAAAAAATATATCTGGTACAAATAAAAAATAAAAAAAATGGTGATGGAAATTGTGGTATACCGCGCCCTTAATACAACCGCCCGAGGACGCGTCACGAAGGAGTGTCACGTGGCACGTCGCGTCATGTAATCCTCGGCGCTGAAAGTATCGACGAGCCGCGACGAAGCTAGAGTGTTGGCAACCGATTAAATTGCGCGCTCACGCCGAACTCCGAGATTCATCTGATAGGACACGAACCCAATCTGCGCTCTCGTCGGCCAGAGCCCTGTGCTGCCGTGTCTAGCCTCCGGTCTGAACACGAAACAATGTGTGAGGATATAATAGTATATTTCTGGTAGTGTGCGTTACCCGCCGAGAACCTTGGTGGCCTATTGAACAAGCCGTGTCTTCACGTGCATGCTCTACTTAATGTATATCATATAGGGAGGATACGAAAGGGTAGGAAACCTTATCCCGATAGCTGGGGAAAGGAAACATTCAGTGCAATGTCATTTTTAAACTATTCAAAGAAAATTTTGGACACACGCCATTGCAGCAAATGGTGTGTCACATAAAACCAGAGAAATCACACAGACGGCCAAATAAACATCCAAAGAAAATTTTTGTCAACTAGCAACCAAGGTAAAACACATGCAATTCCACAAGGAATTAGTCAGTGATTAACAGAAACAAGAAAATAATTCCACTCTAACACACCAAGAAGTGTTGTGGTCAGTCTGCTGTAGTGTAGTTTATTTTGTTGGTATTTCTGTGCCCCTGTATAATCGTTTGTGTCGATTTATTTCCTTATTTTGTTGTGCACTAATTCCTTGTAAAGTTGTGTGTTTATCCTTATCTGCCGGTTGTCAAAAGAAATTCTTTGGGTATTTATGTGGCTGTTTATGTGTATTCTCTGGTTTTCGGTAACGCTCAATTTTTGCTGCAATGGCGTTTGTTCAGAATTATTGACAAGTTCAATGACCCACATGCTGGAATCAATTGGTCTATGCATACTCAAGTTCTGATTACTCGTTCATTGTCTGTTGTTCCAGTGAGTTGCGGCTAGTGGACAAACGGTCGGGGCTTGAGTCTACACAGGTCAGTGAATTCTAACATGTAGGTCATTTAACTGGACAAATATTTCCTTCTCTGCTGATTGTCTGATTGCTAGACATCTTCTGCTACTCCCTGAAACATTACATGAAACGAAACACTGCAATTTAAAGGCGATGGAATGCGAAGAGGCCGGGAAAACGGGGGCATCCCACGAAAACCAAACTTCCAATGGCAACGGCCGAATGCGGAAAATCCTGATAGGCCTGCCGACTACGCCAGAGGACTGCCATGTTGTGTTTCATAATCGTTCCTTCAGGGAGTTGTTTCGTTCAACCGATGATGATGCTCGCCCACGCGGAGCTGCGTTGTGGACGACACGCTAGGCGAGAAGGCAATTGAGCGTTTGCCATGGCCAGCCCTCTCCTTAGAACTGACCCAGTTGGACACACTTGGTATATATTATCAGTAGTGACGACGGTTTATCGCGGGAAAACTTGACTATTTACTGGGTTTCAACGTGCGTTCAGTTTATGAAAAGATGACCGGCTTTCGCTTGTACGTGGAGCTGTTGTCCTATTTGATTGATCCAATAATAATCCCGCTGTTGTAATATTTGATGCCTGTTATTGGTCTGCAGGTAGCTACGTTGTGTCAGTGTTTTCAAGGCTATGTTGGCGCAAAACTTTTTCGCGATATACCTACCATCATCTCTAATTATCAGTGATCATATCATTTGTTACCTAACACGCGGGAGTGTAGCAATATTAGTTGAACGGGGAAGCCATGCAACATGTTCCACAGTAAAAAATCGTTATTTTACAGAAAAAAACTTGTAAACAAACGTAAAAACAACAAAGGCTCTACAACAAGAATGTCGTAGGTATTTAAACTTTTCTAACTTTTCCAAACACCTGTGAGGACAAGTGTAATTTATTTTAATGGGTAAAGTGTTTGGTGTGAACAAAATACCTTCAACGGTCTGTCACATTTTACAAAATATTTTCTACTTTTACAAAAAAATCTTGAAAACTGGCTGTGAAAAAAAGTTTTCTTTTGTAACACCTCAAAAAAATTTTGTAAAACCTATGAGAAAATGTCTGTAAATGTATAGTTATCATTTGTAAATACACGAAAAGGTTTATAAATATACAGACATATATGTATATTGGCGAGCATTTCCTGTAACATAACAATATTTTTGTAAACTAATAAAATATTGTTTGGGAACTTGTTTTCAATTAGTTTTTTTTTTTAATGTATTTTTTACACGGCCCTTGACAATAACAAGCTTTTCCCTCTGCTTCCGTCAGCAATTTTGCCTCGTACTTAACTAGGCTTTTATGTATGATCCGCTAGTCAATTTTGACCAACCTGATAATTAATTTAACCAGTACAGTTCCTTAATCGCATGGCAATCAGGGTAGGTAGGAATACACTTAACACTAAACAGATTTGATAACCGTGGTGATGATTGCGACAAGATAGTTCCTCCGATATGTCACAGCGTTATTTCGCTTTGGCAATAATTCAGAAGCTTGGTTCAAAGGTTAGGACTACTGACAGGTCAACCAAGGGTCCCGAGTTCGGTTACTGGCCGGGAATGTCAAATCTAATGCAACCTCCCCGAGTGTAGGACTTAGTGCAGTGATTATTCCTGCGGAAGAATATAGCGAACCACCGAAGTCTCGCCCTCGCCTAAAGCCCCAGTGTCCCCCTGAGGCCATCAGATTCAGGTTCAATCGTAAAAGGCGTAAGGAAAATAAATTATATAGGCGCACACATTCAAACCCACACATGCCCACTTCATCCAACTTACATAAAAGTGGAAAAATTACATGCTGTAATATTAACAGATATTAAATAGGGCAGGTTCATTATAACTCGTCACTTTAATGTATGTTAAAACATGTTCGTTCGTTATTTGAGAAAAATTTTCATATATAGGTCTAAACGAATATGTATTATGAACATACTCTATCTTTGAAAGAAGTAAATTTTCAGAAGCAGCATTACAAGGTGTAAGAAGATAATAGCTTAAACTCTGAGAGGTTAACTCCGCGCGAAAAAGTAAGCGGATATTATATTAGACTCTAACAAGACAAGTGAGCACTAAATAACGCATAAGCCATTTAGAATCGAGTTTAAAAATAGTATCTTGTCCAAATATAAAAAATGCACTGAGTAAAATTGTGATTTTGTAGCTGATTTTAAGTGTCATTGAAATCTTTATCCTGTAAACAAGTCAGCCTTTAAACCTACTCTTTCATGAAAATAATAGGGA
The DNA here is from genome assembly GCA_003012365.1 of Medauroidea extradentata. Classification (NCBI taxonomy): domain Eukaryota; kingdom Metazoa; phylum Arthropoda; class Insecta; order Phasmatodea; family Phasmatidae; genus Medauroidea; species Medauroidea extradentata. The sequence goes on from PNEQ01084656.1 coordinate 60,473, forward strand.
TTACATTCATTTTCCAAAAAATTGCTTCGCTGTCTGAATATTTCATGTTGTCTGTTCGATCAGAACATCATTAGGAATTTTAAAAAAAATCCTCTTGTTGCAAGATTTAGAATACATAATTTACCATAAAAATAAACACAGCTGTATCTGTGAAAAAATACAACGCCAGGTCGGTAGGCAAAAGGAGCTACTTTCACTAGGAAATTTTACTGTACGTGAGCTGTACGCTCAGAAAAATGCAACCTGTGATGCAGCTGATTGAAAGCATTTCGCAAAAAGCATCCAAGAGAAGTTAAAAATACTTAGGCTCGGTTCGGTAAATTTTGCAACATATTTGGTTGTGCTGCATTTTTTTTTAACGAATTGGAGAAACAACATGTGTTGCAGAAGCAGACCTAACCGCCAGAACAACCTACCTGCGCGTTAGAGGCTCAGAAGCAACGATGCTGTAAGGTCGACATTGAAGCTCGCATCAAATACCACATCGTCACTATGAGCCAAGTGCTGGACTATCGTGCTAGATTCCACCGGCCCGTTATTACAAAAGTAACTAACAGCTGAACATATAATTTAACTGGCAGAAAATATGTAGCAAAGTACAGTGTACGTATATGTATCAGTTTCACAAACGTATGGTTGGTAGTTTGAAGTACGGCAGTCTGAAAAAAGTCTCGTAGTTGTCGAGGATTTATCAACAGTGTTTTTACGAGCATGGTGTTTTAACAATGACATTCCGACCTTGTCCGAAGTGTGTTTTTACATTTATGTACATGTGGAACAGTTTCGTAAGAAAATCGTGTTTACGAACACACTGCAGCGCATTTGAAGTGGTCGGAAGGCGGCAACTTGGTAGCACTTTCGTTTCTGTTGTCCAGAGAAAACCAATAATTAAACCATTTCAAAACGCAACGTAGTCCTTGAGAATGTATTTGAAGGATGTAATGTTTATAAAATACATTTATCTTTCTCTCCAAGAAAATATCAAACTTGTGATATTGCTGCAAAATTAAATTTATTGCCAAATTTACCGAATCACGCCAAACGTTTTTTTTAGGGGGGTGTGTGTGTGTGTGTGTGTGTGTGTGTGTGTGACATAAATGGTTTTAAAATTTTGCTCTTGAAAATTTTTTTTATCAAACATAGTTTATACACAATGACTTGTAGTAGTCAAAACTTGCATGGCACAGTTTTTAGAATGACACTTACCGAACTGAAGTCACACTAAATAATAATGTTGTGGGCTAGAAGGTCTGCTATGTAAAAAAAAAAAAAAGTAAAATATTTCCCCTTTTTAACTTTTTTCAAATTCTTTTAATTGAATTTAAAATTTCACCATTTTTTCAATGCCATTTTTTTTGTGTAGCAAACCTTGTAGCAAATTACTTCAGTTTCGCAAGGTCTGTAAGTATTAGTGTCTTTTTTATAACCGTGACATTCAAGTTTTGACTATGACAAGCTATTACGCAAAAACTCTGTTAGATAAAACGATTTCACAAGATCAAAATTTATTCACAATTTATGTTTAAAAAAGGAACATATCTCTGGTACAAATATAAAAATTATGAAAATTATTAAAATGATTGTTAACCGTGCCCTTAAGGTAGCCACCTGGGTGGACGTATTTAGCGTGTTCCATTGCTAGAACTAGGGAAGCGGTTAGGCCGAGGTACTCCTCCCCCTAACCCCTAGGTGCAGTCACTGAAATGGCATAGTCTCCTCGCTGTGAGACTTTCTGTGCTTCCGCTGTACATGTTGTGACTTAATTTAAGTGGTAAAGGTGTCACGTACGTGCTTATATATATTTAAAGAATTTTCACCAGTAATTCCATACCTGAAAAGGACGTCAATATTTTTCTGCCATTTCGACAATGAAAAAGTTAAGTTTCAAGTACTACTGGAGGGCCAGGAATGAGTATGCACTCTTTAAAGATCTTCCTAAACAGAAGTCACTCTCGTATGTTGACTAAACAAGATAATCGGCCTAAGTACGCTACTTGACGACTTGGCAGGCGGTCAAGTTCTATGTGAGAGATTATGGTCAGCTCTATACATCCAGGTCTTTACCGCTGGTGAGGAGTGACATGAGGTGGGTATGGGGCAGCACCGGAATGAAAGGGCGGGGGAAACGGGAGATCCCCGAGAAAACCCGCCGAATAATGACATCGTCCGGCACAATTCCCATATGCGAAAATCCGGGGACCGAACCCGCGGGTAATCGAACCGAGATCGCCTTGGTGGGAGGCGAGAGGTCTGACCACTCAGCCACCGCGGCCTATGTGAGGCAAGACTTACATTAATGTTTTACTGCTGTCCTCGACAAGTCTTCGAAAGTGCTCACATTAACAGTCGGGGCCGCGGTGGCCAAGGGGTCAGACCATTCGCTTCTCGCGTCCCAGCAAGGCAGTCCGGGTTCGACTACCGGCGGCGTCGATCTCCAGATTTTCGCACGTAGAAATCGGGCGAGACGACGCCGTTGGTCGAAGTGTTTTCTCGGGAATATACCGTTTCCCCGCCTTTACATTCCGGCGCTGCTCCATACTCACCTCACGTCAACTCTCACCAGCGTTAAAGACCTCGAGGTTGAGCGCTGACCAAAATGTCTCGCTCGTTGAACAGTGTACTTACTCGTGCACCGTACTACCGCAATGTTTGAACAAAACATTTTACTGGCGGCTTCGACGGTAATTTCATGGAATAAACGACTCATAGATATCGCATGCGGAGGGTACGCCAAGAACCGAGTAGCGCACCTCGAATGCAGACTTGCTACCGAGCGCCTAAGCACCTGCTTACACCGAATGATGACACGGAAGGAAGCCCTACAATGGATAAGCGCATGTTGGAAACGTGGCGGACGTCAGTTAGACCACGGGTTTTCTCGAGGTACTCCTTGCATTCCGTCGCTGCACCATCTGTAGGGCCACACCTCGTGTCGTCTCTCGAGGAATGATGGACAGCTACAAACAAGCTTCCAAGTTGGAAGTCTGCTTCTTGGGACCAATTACTCTGCCCTCGGGGTCACTCCACACTCTATGTTATCATACCAATTAATAAATAATTGCAAATCGCCAACTTCATCTAAACGATTTCACTACGTTGGTTTCACAGATTTTATGCGAGGATGAGACATGTCCTTCCACAGGGACATGCATGGCCATATCCAGTCCCCGGTTGGGTTCGAACACACACTCTCCCCTCCAAAATGTATAGAAAATTATAAAAGTAAACAGCGGAGTTTAGGTACGTTTTGTTTACATTGCTTAAGGGCTTGTTCCCCAGTTTTTTTTTCAGACTGGTGTCAATAACTCAAATATTTTTTAACCAAAAGTTTTGAAAAAATTTGAGTCAATGTGCAATCGCACGATGCACAATACTGTGCACGCGTTTTTTTAAATAATGTACCATTCGCCAGCAAAAAAATAATTTCCTTCATTTTTGCTTATTTTCGCGACGAAAAACGTACTTTGGGTAATGAAATCTAAAAATCCGTTCAGTATAATTCTACAAAAAGAATTCAGCTACAAATTATAACATATAAGTGTCAAACCTGTGCAGCGAAATTTCGATATGAGTATTAGGTAGCAATAAAAAAATATTTTCTAAATCACTGCAAAACTCCGTATCAAGGCCTTAAGCAGTTTGATCTTGTAGTACCGTAGCCTAACTTGTTTTAATACATTGGATGTAGTAGGAAGGATTATTACCTTTCTGTTTGCACTTAAAAATAATAATATAGCATATTTTAAAACAAAGAATCCGAGCAGGGAAAATAAATTGATTCATATAATATAATAGCCTCTTGCAATTTCTATTTCGAATGCAGAGCGTAATCCTGACGTGTTGGACAAATCGGTTTGGTAATTTTGTAAATCGGTAAGCTAACGTCTCATTCAAACCCCCCACCCCCCCGCCCAACCCAGAATCATTTTCTGGGTCCGGCCATGCACAGAGATATGGGTGAAGGTACAAATACAACACCGGCCAAGACTAGCCACTGAGACAAGTGATTGGACATATCAGTAACACGAGCGGTATTTCTTCCGCGCGAACTGTGCGTAGTGAACGTATTGGCGCGGCCGCATTCTGAACACGTGCGAATGTGGACCTTACAGCCCATCTGTCACGCGCGCAAATACACCCTGGCCTCAGCCGCAGCCACCACCCCCCCCCCCTCCTTCGATATTTTGCACCCCGCAACCCTCTTTAATAGGTTGCTGCATTGTCAGGCCATGCACGTTTTTTCGCCGCAACATCAATCCCTGTCGCCATACGAGTGCTTCGATACGAGCAGGAAATTGCTTCGCTCGCCGATATTTTCCCCGCAGCGCTCTGCGTGCACCGTACAATATTGGCGTGACTAGCATAGTTATACTACAGAACAAAGTGGTCCACGTGAAGGAGACATTTCCTCTCCCTCCCAGCTACACACATTCCTACTGCAGTGCCTTACAATGTTGAACACAATATACCGTTAACATTCGGCGCCCACCTCATAAGAGAGCAGGGGGCGATTAAATATCGCTTGTTATGGGTGCAACGCAAAATTTGCACCTGCATTGCATCTACTTGCGCTGCATTGGAATTACATAATCACGTAATGCCATAGAAGAAGCATTTAACTTGCTCGGCACTTGTTTCGCGCTGCGTCGGTGCAAATGGCAATGTGGCGATATTTAATTGTCCTCCAGGAGGCAATAAAATAATGACAAGTTCTACACTGACATGTGACCAATTCGACTATTTTTCCGAAAATAAATATCGTATGAGGATAGTACTCGAGGATCAAGACATCGCACCCCAGACGCAAGCATATTACTGGGCGTCCATAGGCGTCTGCCTGACCAGATTATGCCATCACCACAGAATATTTAGGCATACAGAAGTGAAACAGCTGGTATGACAGCGAACTCAGCCACACACGCCAGCAAAATGGCTTCCCTGGCCAGGAAGATGGCGGAGACACCTACCGCCAATCAGCGTAAGGCGGCTACCCTGCTAGCCGGCAGCCAGGCCAATAGGAAACCTGCCGTAACATGCAGGAGCCAAACATACACGGGGCTAATATCAGCAACCTCGGGCAGCCAATAAGCGGCCAAGTTCGCCCGTATCAAACGAGCCGCCACGCCATTTCACGTCTGTATTACTATTTAGTCTGTGCCATCACCCCGTCTAAGTGTGGCACATCAGTCCATCTACACTTCCTTCGAATTTATCAGTGGGGGCAGACTCATAGCCGACAAGAGTAGCTACCCTTACCAGACAGAAACCACGGTTCAAACAGTCGCAGTAGAACGTGGCTAACATGAAGTAGGTACCACTCAACCGCTTAGCGAAGCCATACAATGCCTCACTAAATAACCTTCCAATGCGAGAGCGCTGGCTGGCGAGAAGAACTCGGGGTATCCCTTCCTAGGTACTCTCTCCCCCTTCCCCCTCCCGGCCCGCAATAAGAGAGCCTCAGTTAAACCCCTCTTGCTTTAAGAACCCGTGTCACTTATTATGGTGAATTTTTCCTAATTCCTTCCTGATTTAACATTTTCCAATATTTACCTGAACATATTTCAATAGGGACGTTGCCAGTTACTTCACATTTCATTACGTACAATGCATTTGAAAAATTAAAGCGTAACTGTGAAACAATTATGCGAAATTAAATTTTTAGATAAATATTCTCGCTCACCAAATAATATACACTAAATAACTCACAATATGGATTTCATCCAATAATACGCCCCTAATAACAAAATATAGTGTTTAAATACAGAAACATCGCCGGTTATTTGACCCATCCATTTATTTAACGGAAATGAATATTACTAACAAAATAAGTGACACAGCCTCTCAAGTATAGGCGCTACCCTAACAAGCTGTCCATGCCAGCTCCCGGGCACTTACACAACCACCTCGTCGACTTTCCATTGAGTAGAGGTCGTCTCCGGGTCTGCCCAGCATACGGGCAACCACTACGCGTCGTAGAAGGACGACTTGGACTGAGCCCCTACAATTGAGAAGCACCGGAATGAAACTGGCAGGGGAAACGGGAAATCCTTGGGGAAACCCGCCGGCCAGCGTGATCGTCCGGCACGATTCCCACATGTGAAGATCCGGGGACCGACCCCGCCGCTGTCGGGAATCGAACCCAGATCGCCATTGTGGGAGGCGAGTACCACTCGGCCTGCAGCTCAGTTTTCCCCCCAATGAATTAATCACGAACATAGTGTTCGACTTTACGTCTCGTCGACAGCGTAGTCATTACACAAGAACAGGAACTATGAATGTTTGGTGACGATGGCCTTGGTTGAGGAATCATGTCAACATCCCAAGTGGCAAACACAAGAACAGGAACTAAGAATGTTTGGTGGCGATGGCCTTGGTTGAGGAATCATGT
>PNEQ01084657.1:7172-66878 GCA_003012365.1 Medauroidea extradentata
GGTCATCAAGCAGCCAACAGTCAGCTATTTTCTGCTTCAACCAACATATATTTTGGAGGCTAAAGCTTAAGACCAATCGCGTGGTAGCAATGGGTCATCAAGCAGCCAACAGTCAGCTATTTTCTGCTTCAACCAACATATATTTTGGAGGCTAAAGTTTAAGACCAATCGCGTGGTAGCAATGGGTCATCAAGCAGCCAACCGTACGCTATTTTCTGCTTCAACCAACATATATTTTGGAGGCTCGACAACAGTTTTCCGGTTTACGATGTCGCTGACCGATGGGTTTTCTCGGGGATCTCCCCTTTACCCGGTCTTCTCATTCCTAAGTTTCTCCATTGTAGGGTCTTATTTCATGTCACCTTTCGTAGCACGCAAGTGCGTACGTGCTCCAAGTAATAAATTTGCTTTCGGGGTACGATACACCGGTCCTCGGGTATCCTACTCGTACGATACCTGAGGAGCAAGCTTTCAAAACCAGACATGTAAACAATAAATCCATAAATGAGTTAAAAATATTTTCTTCTTAAGGTTGGTGAGTTACACGCAAATGTTTAGTAAGATTTAATAAAAAGAAACTACGTACCCCTTTTAAAAAATCAGGGGGTCTATGCTCGATTCATCAGTCGTATGCGGGTTTGAAGCCGAGTGGTCTCTTTTAGGACATTGTTTTATCGTTCAGTTTCTCAGTATCTTACGTCACAAGCGAAAAAATAAAGTTTCTCCGTGTCCTAAAAAACACCACCCGTATTCCAACTCGCATGAGACTGAAAACTCGATCATAAATCCCCTTATATGTTTCGAATATCCTTTTGAAACTATTTATGACCATTTTTCTTTGATATCGAACGGAATATGATTTTTAAATATTTAATATTAATTACAATTGTTTTGCTCTTCGTTACATCTTGAATATTTTTCCGTTATATGCTTGTAGAAGACTGTTGTGTTCGATGTTGCAATTTTACCAAAAATTGTTTATTAATACTGTTCTTAGCTCAGTGGCTTTCCATGATTCACAGGTGTTTAGGATAAACAAGCGAATCAGAGAAAACTATTGCGAATGGAGAACTCAGAGTAGTATTAAACGAAAATTCATGACAGGTTTTGCTCTGCAGAAGGACAAGAATATCTACTAGGGACGAATTTGTCTAGGTTCATGAGTAAAGAAATGAAAAATTCGCGTTTTCTTTTGAACAAAAATAGTTTGCCGTTTACAGCTGGTCCTTGCCATGACATCTCTAGCAGTGTGCATAGGAAATAATATAGAAGCAACCAAATGCAGGTCCAACCACGTGGGTATCACATGTCATCTAACAGCCAATTAGCAATTGTTGTCTAGTTGAGAAAACATATATTGCTCGGGCTATTCTACATGTCGGTGAACTCGCAATTTTTTCTGATCTCTAGTCATGAGTAGTGACTAGGACTATTCTCGACAGATTTTTGTACACTTGAAGCTCTGTTTCGTGGCCAGCGACTGGTGTTTAAACTCTCAGCATCTTGGGGTTCTACCCGAAATTCACACACGTGTGGATTCTTAGTATACTAGTTGTGATTTGTACAGTCATATGAGTGACGATTCTGCAAAAAAAATCATACCGCCGATAACTAAGAAGTACAGCCGTAAAGTGCACGTAATTTTTTGAAAAGAAGTGATGCAGAAATCTTTTCACGAAAATGTCCAAATTCTGTTCATGAGTGGTTCAAAGTTATACCATCCACCACTATACAGTAAAAAAACTTCCTAAAATATTTAAGAAGTTTGTGACAGTTACCATACTTCCGCCTTGTAAATATCCAACTTTTACAACTGTTACAATACAAATATGAAAACTTTAGTATGAATTTGACTGTTTCAAAAAAGTTTAGGGGTGCTGGGAAACAATTCTACTATACCTACTTTCTTAGCACTCCTACACGCACATGTGGCAAATTCATAAACTATTTTTAAAGTGTAGGCATTTCCTTCTCTGACCACAATGTCAAGTCTCGATGCAAGAGCCGCTTAAAATTGGGCGTAACAAAGTTTTGGCGAAAATGTCTTTGGACTAAATTGTTTTAATGCTTTTTGTGCACAGCTGCGGCTCTACTTTATGGTAAATGATTGAATGGTTTTATTCACAACTCATGGCAGGATTCTACAGGCAGATCACATACATATGGTGTCACAATATTTTTATTTCTATTGGTACAGTCACATGAGAGACGTGTAAAAACAAAGGAACTCTGTCAATAACCAAGGAGCATTGCTGTCGATGTGAACCCAAGGCAATGAACAATAAAATGGTTCAAATTTTTTTTTTCGTGAAGAATTAGTGACTTTACTATTAGTCTATTCATATATTTCAAGTTTGCAACACCAAACGGATAGCAACCAAAATATTTTGAGAATATTTAACTACGGATAAGTTTCACAAGCGTATACATTTATACTTTATTTTATTTAGGTTTATATTTATTAGACATGTCCTGGAGAACAGGAACAAATTACAACCCTAGAAGTAAACAAGGACTGACTCTAGGGCCACAAGATTTTGGGTCAAACTACTCAATGAACAAGTAGCTGAAAGTGCAGAAAGTTTGGTAGAGCCGCGAATTAATCGCAAAAAATTGTTTTACGTAATTTTGTTTTAATGTCTCACGTGCACATCGAGATCTGGTGCTTCGTCGTTATTGGTTGCGTGTCTTTGATCAGTCACGTATCTAATTTAAATGCACCAATCAGAACACCATACGGTTATGATTTACAACTAGAACCCCAAGACATGCGAGAGTTAAAACATCCAATCACTGACTGTGAAGCAGAGTTGCAGATGTGCAAAATATTTACGTCACAAATCCACGTTTCTAACAACTGGGGTACAGCTTGCAGGACACTGAACCAGCGATATTTCCCGCTCTATACGGATGGGTTAAGGGTATTCAAGTGCGATAAAATCATAATTTTATATCTTTATGAAATAGTGTTAGTTTTGTAGACGATACTTGTGAGTACAGTTTTCTCTTACATAACAATTTTAGCGTTCATAGTTTTCTCATAACGGTGCGACAAAGTCGCAATTTGCTTGTTCTGCTGCCATGCAAATAGTGAAAACGAACTGACCTACTTGAATAAAATAATTCACGGTGATATAACATCCCGTGAGCTATGCAATAAATAATTTATAAGACCATAACGTAATATTTTGAATTTAAAAAAAATTCAAAAGTACAAGAAAAAAGGTGAAAATTGATAAATTTTTTTTTAAACAAAAATAGTTCACGGGATTTTTTCAAAAATGTTTCATTACTTAGCCCGTGGCATGCTAGTTCTCTGTGAATTATTTCACTTATGCAAGTCAATTGATTTTCACTATTTACATGGCAGAAGAACATACAAATTATGAATTTGAAGCACCGCTACGAGAAAACTATACGAGTTAAAACTGTTTTGTGAGAGGAAACAGTACTCACAAGTATCGTCTATAAAACTAACACTATTTCATATAAATATAAAATTATGATTTTATCGCATTTTGAACAGCCTTAAGGACCTGCTCCGTGAACATCTGAATCACGCGCAATCCTCTCGTGTTCTGCAGGCGGGCCGTCATCACGATATGGCAGGCGCTAGCTTGCTACATTTCCAATTTACGCCCGTCACATTCACCCCCTTCTTCCTTCCTCCCCTCAGCCAACCGTCGCATTCCGACAGACGTGTCCCTGGTAGCAGCTGGCGACTGGAACTGTGAATAGTCCGTAGCTGTTCGGCTGATTTGAATCTGTCTGATTGGAAAGGGGGAAAGGCAGGATTAATAAAAAAAAAAAAAAGAGGAATCCTTCGCAATTTTAGAATCATATTCAAAAGAAACTTTAAAATTGAATTCTGAATACAAAATAAATAAAGGAACAATGCAATTATTTCAAACGTTGCTCACTTTAGAAAGTCGCTCCAATATCAGCTGAGAATGCAGCACATAAACATCATAAAGTTGAAACTAACCGAAAAATATTTTAATGAGAAATCGTTACCGACATGACAAAATACGGGTGTAATGGTACATACCTCAAGGCGGATTTATCGACGCTCATAATTCTTCTATTTTTAATTGGTTTAAGAGGAGTCCTTTGCGGTGTCAAATTTCCACCTTTAACGCTTGGGAACAGCGTAGCGATAAGAGTCAGAATACCACGCTATACGGGAAGCATATCGCCTCTATTCACTGCGCGCCAAACTAGCGTGCAAGGTTTCTGTTGTAGTCTTTTTTCTATGGGACTTTAAGCTGTGACCCTAATATTTTATTTTTGGGTAGTTTGAAGTAAAGACCAGCGCCTGCCTCGCGCTTCACATTTTACGAATTAAGGTAATATTTTCATAGTTGCAGCAGTCTAAAATAACCGTTTTTAGCCAATTTGAGAGGCCCGAAAATCATGTTTCAAACAAGCGTGCAGAAATTTTGAAAACATAGGAGAATAGTTTCAAGTGTGTGTTCTTTTCGTAGATAAACATATTATGAATAAGTTAAATGGATTCGCGTAGAAAATAATACACATGACACGCTGCAACGCCGTCCTTGCACCAGTAAAGGACTTCTCTGAGTGGGAATAAGTAAATAAACAAATATTGCATGACGAGGATGCCCGAAGGTGTCGCAACCCGAACTACAGATTTTCGACAAGGCACCCGTAGGCATCTCATTTACTCAGAGGACAACATGAAAAGATGTCCTACAGTGGAGAGGCGCTGGAATGACAGGGGCGAGGGAAACAGGAGATCCCCGAGAAAACCCACCGATCAGCGACCGTGTCCGGTGCGATTCCCACACGCGAATCTCCAGGGTCGGCTGGGATCGAACGCGGTTCGCCTTGGTGAGAGGCAAGTGGTCGGACTACTTTTCTTTAATTTAAAATGTTAGGCCTCTCAGCGAGGTCGCAACATCACCAACGGGTCAAACATCCCCGCTTTACAATATTATTACTAAGCACTAGCAACCCGGGTAGCACTAATTAACTAAAGCCAAGAATTTAAGTCTATGCATTGACATGCCGCTCGATTCCATGTCTTGATCCTACTTAGTTAATTAATTAGTATCAATTAATTAATTAGTTAATTAATTTATAGGCGGAAAATACACAAAATTGGCAAAAAGTCCAAAGAAATCTGTTAATCTGATTACAACCAAACTTCACATGATCACCTGCTGGGCTAATCTGAAGCTTGCCATACAATTTCATCAAAATCGCTCCAACAGTTTAGAGTCCGTAGGGAACATTGTACACACGTCGATTTTTATATGGATAGATTTTTCTGTGACTATGCTAACTGATAAAAAGTCTAACGGATGAACACATTTTACACCCAACTGGGCCTGGAAACGAACCCAGAGCCCCTCGTGCCAAATTGGACCGCCAAGGTAATTGAACTACGGATGTCGGCTTATAGCGAGGACTACTAGGCGAGGTGACACTGCGGTGGTTCATTCATTCTCTGGCTTAGAAGCAGAATTGCACATGTCCACATAATACACTGAAACAAAGTGGGCAAAAATTCTGTTCGCGAGTAGTTAATGACCATAACTATTTCAAATATAAGATAAGAGTCTGGTCTGGAGGTCATTGAATAGCCAATATTTTCCTATCGATGCTGATGCCTAAGTACGCTTATTTATATTGGTAAAAGTAAAGGTTTGATGTATTTCAATGTGAGTTAATGTTCGTTTATCGTGATTGGCGTCGTTCTATTTGACAGGTTCAGCATGAGGTCTTGCTTGTAACTGAATAGCGTTTGAGATACTTCTGCTGAATTATAAGCCATTTTAATATACTGTCTTGCTGTAATATAATTAACACTTCACAGTTTTGGAAACTACTCTTGTCTCAAAATTGTTGCGTATATCCACTGCCTCTAGGCATCAGCCAACGGACTAACAACTGATATTCGTGGGTATTAGCTAAGGCTGTGATTTCAGGTCTGTAGGTTGTTGAACCTGTGTACTTAATATTTCTCTAACTTTAAGTCGATTGTACAAGACATTTTTAAAACACATATCATCGCCTACCATACTTTATTGAAAATTTCTTGTCTCCATGTATAACACGTCCAGGGAAACAGAATTACTTCTTCAGATATTATACTAAATATGCTCGTTCTCGTATTACACGTTCAGATGTACAACATAGTCAGTATTCTGCAAGCCCAAAAGCTGGCACCGTTGCGAATAAAGATATTTCCTGAATTATGCCAACAGTGTGTGTATTCATTTTCCTCTCGCGTGTATCATTATATACAATTTTGGCTCGTTAAGTTGGCACGTTAGTAGAGGCCTGAAAAATTAACATTTTGCTATGAATACAAGATTGTACTTAAAGAATCATAAATTCTTGTCACTTACGCAATTGGATCTTGCCTCATTTGGCACATCGTGGGAAGCGCTGGTTTAATAATAAAGAAGCAACTAAAATCAGACCCTGTCGTGTTGTATCATTGTGACAGCGAGCAGTAAATGGACAGCTCTTGTTAATCTTGAAGAGTAGAATACAGGTCAATGAATCAGCGAATTTTCCAGTCACATTATTCAGTATGAAATAATAAGAAGTGCTCGTCATCCTAAATGTAAATAATATTTTAAGTCATGAAACAAAAATTGATGTGTACATATACATTTAATATGAAGGATGGTTGGCACACGTGTCTGTGTAAAGAGGAGATCGCTGTGAGGATGAGCACTACAAGAGTCCAGGAGTAGAGTGACCGCGGGCTGAAGAGACTGGATGAGCTGGGAGGTAGAGAGAATGTTCGGCCGAGCTGCGCCGGTATTGCCGCAGGATCGCGACCTTTGACCTACGCCATTCTGCGGTCACGCACGGCCACACGTGGGCGAGGTCAGCCGAATTCACGCCTACACTTTTATAATATTTATTAAGTCAATTAGCGACAGTCTGCAGTGCAAAAAATCTGTGGGTATTTTGTGAATATGTAGATACCTGGAAATTTCGCGGATATAAGGCCTTGCCGACTGGACTCCTAGGTTGGCGATGACCGAATGGTCAGGCCATTCGTCTGCCACAAAGGTGATCCGGGTTCGATTCCCGACGGGGTCAGTTCTCCGATTTTCACGTGTGGGGATCGTGCCGGACGATGCCGCTGGTTGGCGGGTTTTCTCGTGGATCTACCGTTTCCCCCGCCCTTACAATTCCGGTGCTGCTCCATACTCACTTTATGTCACCCCACACCAGCGGAATAGACCTCGATGTTAAGCGCTGACCATGATCTCTCACTCACTCCAAGGTTATGTGTACACTCTGTATTCAGTTACTTGTTCATTGGCTGGTACTCCAGTGAGTGACCTGTATAACATCACAGAATATCTAGGTATACAGACGTGAAATATCCAGTAGAACGGCGAACTCTGTCACACACGCCAACAAAATGGCGTCCCTGGCAAGCAACATGGTGGTAACACCTCCTGCCAATCAGCGTAGGGCAGCTGCCCTGCTAACCGGCAGCCAGGCCAATGGGAAACCTGTAGTAACATACAGGATCCAAACAGACACGGGGCAAGTATCAGCAACCTCGAGCAGCAAATAAGAGGCGAAGTTCTCCGTATCAAATGAGCCGCTTCGTCACTTCGCGTCTGAATTACTATTTAGTCTGTAATAACGTCTTACAAGGCAAAGTGAGAGTCAGTGGGGGTTTACTAAGCTGGCTTTCCACTGGTCCGTCATACTTGATAACTAGTATTATAAGACGCAAGAGTAACTGACTCGTACTATAGCTTGAAATCTAACTTGGTCTAGAATGAATGCGCGAAATCTCCGTGTTTCTCTCTCTATCTATCTATCTCTCTCTATATATATATGTATATATATATATATATATATATGTGTGTGTGTGTGTGTGTGTGTGTTTGTATGTGTGTGTATACATCAGGGGCGAAAGGGAAGCGTGGCTGTCCAGAAGGAAGTGCATCTTATCCAGACTATGATAAACTCAGGTTTAGTTTTGTGACCATTAGACCGGTAGGCCTAGGTTAGTGCATTTACTCAGACATTAGCGTCTAAGAGGTGAAAAACGGATTTTCCAGTAGCGCGATCTCAATATTAGGTTGTTACTCGACCTGGTAACCTCAGATTCGGCTATAACTTCATGGCCGGGTTTTTTGTCAATGTCGGGGATTAGTAAACTGAGCTCATATCTTTACAGCCTCGCGTTTGTTGCCGAAAGATTTTTGTACCATTTCATCTCAATGCCTTGAAGTGCATAGTGGCAGCTCTGCTACATTAATGTTGGCACCACGTCTTTGTTCAGGCATGTCTCTATTTTTACTACACCAATCAGAATAAGGCTATTGTAACACCGCATGCGTCAGTGATTTACCAGTTGAACTACAATACAAGTGACAGTTAAACTATCCAATCACAGGCTATGAAACAGAGCTGCAGATGAGCACGTAAGGCATTGAAACATAATGGTGCAAAATTCTTTTCGCAACAAAATCGTGGCGCTAAGCATGTCCTCTTTAGTAGCTGGGTGATTACCAATCTTATGCTCGCTAATAGTTGGTTAGCCACACATAGCCGTTTAGTGTCGCAATAAACTTATGATTGACAAAAACAAATGAAAAACGTTTACTCAAATAAGCATGCAGTGAGTTCCTTACGGAGTGCTGCTGATGTACAGTACATATATATATATATATATATATATATATATATATATATATATAATATAGCTTGTTAAATACCTTTTCCCCGAAACACGGGTGTTCCTAACTCATGGTCGGGCAAAGTTCTGTCGTATTTACCTGCTACTACTGATTAGCATATTATGTTCCGTCATATTTTCCATCGAAGACTTTGTGTTGTTGACTCCCGCGATTTGAATTCGCGGTGTATGTGTTAACTTCACGTTTGTGCCCTTCATTATCCTGAAACACAGCAGTTTTCAAACGAATTACGGTCATTCGTAATTAATTACCTTCAACATAGTCTGTGATGCCATTGGTCCCCAGTTTTAATGTGATGACAATTACTTATTTGGCTCTGCTTTACTACATTTGATTGGTCAGTCTATCGCGGACAAATAAATGTTTAGCAAAAAAGGTTTCCCCTCTGCAAACCACGACATTGTATGTTTATTGATGAGGTCGTCAAGCGAACGAACAAGTGCTGACAGTCTAGTCTGCTGTAAGAAAGTAACACAAAATTTGAAGGTCTCGATATTTTAGTAATATATACTTCCCTGTATCAACTGTGTATTGCCAACATGTGTTAAATCGTTACTTTTTGACTTACTGGATTTGTCTTTTTGAAACAACAAACTATGATTTACTCCTTTTTTTATAGTCCATATTCGTATGGTCACTTGATCAGCATTGGACGACCGGTGGCATATTTATATTGATGCAGCGTGATTAGTCTTGTATCAACAATTCGACAAGATATACTTCCTGAGCTCAAACCAGATCAAATCAGCACAAGAAAAACTCTCACGAGAATTATTATGAGAACAGCATATCTCATGAATTCGGCGTGCATTTTGCATTGTGTGAAATTTGCTTCTGTTATTACTTCTTATACACCTATGTCTCTATCTGTGTCGCTTCCGGATCCTTGCATGGCCTAAAGCTCTGGAAGCGAAGCAGGGAATATGCAATGTGGATTATTTACTAGTAGTTACGTGTGTTGCAGCGCTACCATCAACTACGAATCAAGATCCTGGGTGACTGCTACTACTGCATCAGCGGTGCACCTAGAGAAAGACCTGACCATGCCGTGCTCAGCATACACATGGGACTTTCCATGGTGAAGGCCATCAAGTGAGTACCCATTTTTTCCTTCTGATTCTGTATACTAGCACATAATGAAACATGCTGTACATGACGTAAAGAGGGCAAAGCACAGTACGTAAAGTTTAGTGCAGTACCACACAAATATGAGTGACTTGTCATAATGAATCTAGTCCATTTAGAACCAAAGGAGGAATTTAAGCTTTAAAGTATTCAGTGCAACCTTAACTTTAATGTGATGTTGTTAATAATGATGACATAATTTACTTTTGCAATTAAAGGACAAAGTTTACAGAAATCCACACATGATCTATCTTAATGTCAGAAAAATATGGACTTGTTTCACTATGGTTCAGAGCCCTACATTTCGTTCGAACTGGGTTCAAGCATATCAGAAGAAAATTTTTTTTGTTTCTTCCCGAAAGGGTTGACTACACTGGCAAGTATCAAATAAATATGATACTGTCAAATAAAATACTATAATACCAACTTCAACTTGCCTAAACTAATTGCATTTTTAAAAAAGAAATACGAGTCGAGTACACAATGGCGCGAGAACAAGTTGTTTATTAATGACATTGTTTACTTTCCCTGAATTTTTCTCCCTACGCTGCAGATTGTGGCTTTCTTTATACATATAATTAGGTCCCTCGACAAGCAGACAATTACCAATAGGGTCAATAATTTCACGCAACTGGCAGTACCTTCGCGTTTAAAAAAATCTTGCTTAAACTTTTAATTTTGCGTTAGCTCTTTTTCCATGATAACCTTTTAATACTGATTAACATGGCGTCGCTGCTATAATCTCTATCTTCAGAGTTTATAGCAGTGGTTTATAAATACTATGATATGAATTGAAGAGTGCAGTGATGTTCTCAGCTCCACATGAAGGTAGCGCGCGGGCTCCAACGTGGTAACCCAGCAAACCTGGGTGGAGTCTTATCTTGGTTTTGAGTGATAAGCTCGTCAAGATCGAAGGTGATTCCAGCATTTATAGTTACATTGCAGCTTTCATCTTCGGGGTGGCAGAAGATGTTACCTGCTTATGCTACTGCTAGCGGTTACATACTTCTGCTATCTCGAATATGACAGCTGTTGTGCAAGCCGAAACGTCGGAAGCTCCTTCGACCTCTACGCGGCTAACGTCCAACGTAAGGCATTGAAACAAGCTGACGCAAAAATCTTTTCTCGAAAATCCAGGTGTAGTTATATTGCATAAGTATTCGCCCAGCAATTAAGAATGTAAATTAGCACTCTTAAAAATATCTTCAAATTTTCGCTCTATTTTAATGACCGTAGAAAACTCATTTTTTGGGCTGAAGGCTCGACGGCTTTATATACAAACGAAGCCATTTATAATTAATTTAAAAGACCTTGGTTTAAAATGCGAAAAAGTACGTCTTCTTCAAAACGTTTTAATGAAGAACTTTTGATAGTTAAAGCGTAAAAAAATTAACCGTAATAGAAGTAAACTCCGTACATAATTACTGGCCAGTTGTACGAAACGTTCATAATAATCATTATTCACAACACAAATAATAATTGCTCGTTACCTTACTGATAAAAACACACTATAACATGGGAGTGATGAAATTTATAAAGGTATTTCAAATCACCATGTAAAATATTTATACTAAAACATTTTACAGTTAATTTTCATTAGGAAGGAAAATATTTCTTTCTAGCAAGAGCGATGAATTTCAAGGCTCAGAATTTCTTGCCAACTACTGTAATATTGATTATGAAATCATATACCAATCGTGAGTTAGCCCTGCGCTTAAGAAACTGTTAGAAATATTATGATTGATTTGTTTGAGAATATTAACTTCACTTCTTTAGGGTAAGGATTTAGTTGATCAGCAACTATGTTTAAAAAAATTTAAATTGGTGCGCGATCATAAAAAAAATAATTGAAAATAATTAAGAACGAATGAAGACAGTTCTTAAGAGGGCGTGGTACAGAATTCAACGCTAAACGCATTAATCTATAACTGTGGGTTTCTTGAAGACAATTCGCCAACGCCAAGCAATAGCAATCCTAGACAATAGTTTTAGCTAACGTTTTCAACAAAATTGTTTCCAGTGTTACGAACTTCTGAGGCACAATCTCTGACGCCGGAACCTCGTGCATTTAACTGCGGCGCAAGAGATCACGCGTAACGAATGAGTGATTCTGGATAAATATTTACTCGTAAAGTTCGCAAATACCATTATCTAGGATTGTCATTGAGTATTTTATCCAAATTGGCTTCGAAAAAAGCGTAGAAATCAATTGATGATTTCAGCATTTCTTTATCAACCACGCACTCTTAAGTTTCTGATTTAAGAAATGGGCGTAGTATAAAAGTAAACAGTCAGAGTTTTGTTATACACGGAATCTTAGGAATTAATTACAGCTTATGTTTCATAGACGGCGATTTAATTAGAAGCGGAAACATTATCTCGGAAATACAGGAAACACGAAGTGAATCGACTCCATGTGAGCCTGATAGGCTATAGTGGCTTTCAAAAGGAACAGAATCAATGGAATTACGACAGATTCTCTGCTTTATATAGGCCTGTGAACTCTAGTCAGAAGGTAAAATAAACTGCGTAATTGCAAATTTTAAAACAGTAGTCTTTAAAGGAGTATACACACATCGAGTACCGGTACTGAACTACTCCTCAGCTGTCTCGGGTACAATACCACGGCCTTAAATTGGTCAATCATGCCGTAAAGGGTCATTTTTATAGCTCTATATAGGCCTAGATATTTAAACTCTTTTTTGGCAATATCTTTTCCTTATTTGCCTGTATGTAAGACAGACAAACGTATCATTTCCGTAGATCTCAAAACACTTTCAAGTCATATGTTATCTTCCTGCAATTCATCTAAAAGTAGGCCTATGAAAACGAACATCAAGGACATTTGAAAATATTTTAATAGCTAACCCTAGGCAGCGTTTACCTTACTCTAACCTTTACTTATTACTGGAGATGGTTAATTTTGCGAATTCAATGACCTGCCTGTTAGAATCAAATATCCAATGCATACTCAAGCCCCGACCATTTGTCCACTAGCTGCTACTCAGTGGAGCAACAGACAATGAACGAATAGACAGGGCTTGAGTATACATTGGATATTTGATTCTAGCATGCAGGTATTTGAATTTGCAAAATTTTACCATATCTACATTTTACTAGTGTACACAGATGCGTAAATGTTGCAGCATCATATTGCCAACTGTTCACTGTTGAAAATCGTCATCTTTTACACAAGAAGGACATAATTAAAGCCACTAGATTTTTTTTTTCATGTTTATTGGCAGCGAGTCTTTGTCCAGAGGCGTCGCTGATTTGAATGTTGTACCGATCTGAATATGGTTACCGAGATGCTACATGTCTGTGATTTTCGGGTTGAATCCCAAGACACTGAAACATAAAAAAAAGTCTAATCATTCACCACGAAGCAGAGCTGCAGATTCTCACGAAAGGCACTAAAAACAAATGTTGTAAGAATCTCTTCGCCACAAAACCGTGGCTATACGAATAAACGTATGACATTACTTTTCAAAAATACAGGCGTACGATTTATTTCAGGCAGAAAAAATTATGTAAAAGGTGAATTGGATCGCATTTAGCAGAAATATACCACCCCACAGTTAAATGGAATTGAGATAGTCAAGGATAAAGATTTATGTGTGTATCTGAAACTTGTATAAACCATTTATTTGTCTGGGCACTTACTTTTCGTCGAATATGCGATTTAGTACATGTTATTTTTCTATGACATTCTCCGGACCTTTCCCCTCTACCTTGGCATGATTATTTCAAAATCTAATATTTTGTGTGTTGGTTCATTTCAGGTTAATACCGTCCAATTGTTTCTATTTTTTAGGTTGTGAAAATTTCAAGAAAATTAATAGCAAAATTTACGAAGGTAACTTACCTTAATAAATCCTAGTGGTGTAAACTTTGTTCGAGTTGTGCACAAGTACACGTGTGAGTAACCACGCCATTGGCGAAAGGGCAATCGTCAGGCCTCGTTCCCACGCAAAGAGCAATCAGTAAGTTAATTACACGGGATTAATTTGGAGATTTGTGAGGTCCGCGGCACGGTATTGGCGGAAATTAGGCGTGGTCCGAATTAGGGACACGATTCGTTATGCAGGATTAATTTTTTAAAAACTGCGATGGATTGCGGGGTCACTGCTGGTTTGTGGTAAATTGGGAACTTGTGAAATCAGTCTGAATGAAGAGTCGCCGACAAACAGAAAAAAAAAAATGTTTGTTGATGGAAAACCACTATCGTGTCTGTTATCTTGCAAATTTAAAGTCAAGTTTATTGTCCGGTACATATTAACGACAGCGAAACATTAAAATTCTTAATTTAAATTGTTTATCAAACATTTATATACTTGAAGATGTAATTTGCCTCAGAAACATTTATATTTAATTTGTTAGGTGAGAGCGCATTTTCGCGGCTCTAGGGTTTCATTTTCGTAATAAATGTAAAATAATAGTAATTTACGTCTCAAGAGTTCTTCTCGTTTAATTCTTTTGATCAGTTCAAAATTTTCCATCTCCGCGGTGAATTTAAAAACCAAGTGAACATCCATTTTATTTGCTGTTACTTTTAAATTCTAAATTATATTTTCAGGGTGTTTATTTAAGCACGTCTGACTCGCTGATGCAATGAGATCGTCAGTGGTGCTGGTTGCCTAAAGGTAAGGGGTACAGTGGTACACTATATCCCCTTCCTCAACAATTTTGGAGGTGGGGTGCAATATATCATTTGTACCCACCTAAATGTGTGCAATATATCATTTGTAACCACCTAAATGTGTGTTACTGATCTATGTATTGAGCGTTGTAGGGATATAGTCCGATTCACAATATTGGTAATTATAACAAGGCATGTAACATAACTGCACATGACAAGAAAACTTCCGCGAAATTCATTCACATTCATGCATTATGTTAGCTTAGCCAATATTTGTTTTTGAAAGCGAATATGAAGTATATGAGTTTCCCATATAGCTCGAACAAATCTGAAGTAAATCGTATTTGGTTACA
Source organism: Medauroidea extradentata (assembly GCA_003012365.1). NCBI lineage: Eukaryota > Metazoa > Arthropoda > Insecta > Phasmatodea > Phasmatidae > Medauroidea > Medauroidea extradentata. The sequence goes on from PNEQ01084657.1 coordinate 21,998, forward strand.
ATAACAATGTGTAAAATCGAAGTTCCAATAAACTCCACAAATTAAAACCTAAATTAAAATGCAGAAGCATAGGTTTTCACATTAAAGGTATTACTCACAACATGTTGCTATCTCGCAAATATTTTAGATTAAGTCAACTTTTCCGATATTTAGTCTCTTTTTTCCTCTGATTGGTTCCTGTGTTATTATGTCCGCACAATACGTGAAATATAACAACTTGTTTTATTTAGGACTACTATATTATTAGTTCCTATATACACAGCTATTTTTTGTGCAGTTGTGAATTTACAACCGGTACTAAAACACAGATGTCTGTTTTTGTGAATACAACCTATGTACCTGTACTCGCTTTTATGTTTTCATTTGTGATCTTACGTAAACAACCGTGGTGAAAACAAGGATAGGGATTTAGAAAAATTTTACTGAGCTGGACCTGTCGAACATACACATCCCATGCCACTCCTCACTTTTGCGTTCAACTCAGTGTGGTGGATATTATTAGTATATAATCTTTCTAGCTGTTATTTTCAGTGCCCACAAAACTACGAATAAATAAGTACGTACATTCCCAAAGAACACTTGAAAACACGTACTCATAATTAACCCCCCCCCCCTAGCATTCTGATTACAATGGCAACATTTCGATGCCTGAAGAATTCGCGGTTTCAGTGACCTGTTAGCTCGTCTAAAATAATATTTGTGTACACAAGAAGAAAATTTTTGCTGATTGGCTACTGATTGGCACAGTCGTATCACATTATCGGGCCTGCATTTAATTGCTTCTTTATTTAAAATGTATCGCAGCCTTTCGCGGCCGTTGTCTGCATTTTCTTGACTTCTGGGTGTGAGCCGCGTCAGGAGAATGTCTAGCGACGTTTCGACAGTCATTGCAGCTGCCATCATCAGGTAGTCGGAGTCGGAGACCAACTGGAAGAGTTGGTATCTGACTACCTGATGATAGCAGTTGCAATGACTGTCGAAACGTCGCAAGACAATCTCCTGACGCGGCTCACACTCAGAAAAGCCAAGAAAATGCTTCTTTATTGTTGGGTCAGTGCCCTCCAAGAGGCGTCAGATAAGACTAGAGGTAATTGCGAAGCTATACGATGTCACAGTTGCTCACGTCGTATATTGTGTCCGAAACTAAACGGGAAATTGTCAGGTCTCTAATAATCGATTCAGAAGATTGTTGCTCGTGACAGGACTCCAAGGAAGGCACCACCCTGACGGTGTACGAATACAAAATGGGATGCGGCCCAGTAGTGAAGGTAAGGTGAGTGGGTTTTACGTCTCGTCAACACCGAAGTCGTTATGAGACACACCTTGGTACAATTACAGGAGCTGAGAGGGGAGTCGGCTATGATATTTGTTAAGGCACGGCATCAGTCCATATTGCATTATTTTATTTTTCGCTCTTATGAAATCCTGATAAGAAAACTGTGAAATTTGCCATTGCAATATCAATTCAATTTACCTTGCGCTACAATAAAAGCATCGTAACTGAACTTTTAACGTATATTTAAGCCGCAATTAGTCGAACAAATTAAGAATATAAATAAAAATGTCTGGACTATTAGCGGTTTAAATATATGTCTAAAGTTCAACTGCGATGCTTTTATTGTAGCGCAAGGTAAATAAAATTTATATTACAATTGCTAATTTCACAGTTTTATTCTCAGGATTTCATAAGAGCGAAAAATAAAATAATTTAATATGGCGACTGACGCCGAACCTTAAGAGTGCGTGGTAGATAAATAAACGCTAAAACATCAATTGATTTCTACGCCTTTTTTGAAGCTAATATGGATAAAATTCTCAATTACAATCCTAGATAATGGTATATGCCAACTTTATGAATGAATATTTATCCAAAATTATTAATGCGTTACGCATGATCTCTTGCGCCGCAGTTAAATGCACGAGGTTCCGGCGTCAGAGATTGTGCCTCAGAAGTTCCTAACACTGGAAACAATTTTGTTTAAAACGTTGGCTGAAACTATTGTCTAGGATTGCTATTGTTTAATTTTTGCAAATTGGCTTCAAGAAGCCTACAGCTATAGATTAATGCTTTTAGCGTTGAAATATGTACCACGCTCTCTTAAGGGTGTTCAAGTGCGATAAAATCATAATTTAGTATTTATATTAAATAGTGTTAGTTTTGCAGACGATACTTGTGAGTACAGTTTCCTCTCACGAAACAATTTTAACTCGCATAGTTTTCTCATAACGGTGCGTCAAAGTCAAAATTGGCGTGTTCTGCTGCCATGCAAGTAGTAAAAACCAATTGACTTATGTTAGTGAAATAATTCACAGTGAAATAACATGCCACAGGCTACGTAATAAAACATTTTTAAACAATCCCGTGAACTATTTTTGTATTTAAAAAATTGCTGATTTTTCAAATTTTTCCCTGTACATTTGCGATTTTTTTCAAAAATTTTAAATATTACACTAACTGTCTTTTAAATACTTTATTGCATAGTTCATGGGATGTAATATCACAGGGAATTATTTTATTTAAGAAAGTCAGTTGGTTTTCACTATTTGCATGGCAACAAAACAAGCTAAAATTGACTTCGGCGCACCATTATGAGAAAACTATGAGAGTTAAAATTGTTTCGTGAGAGGAAACTGTACTCGCAAGTATTGTCTACAAAACTAACACTATTTCATGAATAATGAAAATTATATTTTTATCGCACTTGAACAGCCTTAAGGAACAACCCCAGTATTCGCCTGGAGTGATTTAGGGAAACAATGGAAAACCGAAATAAGGGTGGCCGAAGCCGGGACTCGAGCCAGGGGCCTCCCGAATGCGATACTAAGGTGTTACTGCTACGCCACCTCGCTTGGTTCCCAGTAGTGAAGAGCCCTAAGGCTTGGGTGTGGAAGGTCTGCGTCACCACGGCAACGAGCCGGGCTACGGTAAATAGGAAATGAAGGCGGAAGTCAGAGTTGACTCTCGTCCCTCTCCTCCCGGCCAATCCTCACCTCATCACGACCTGACCCCATACCATCACTCTCCAACAACTAGAAAATTTCGTCACAGAACGCTCGGCATAATAGATTAGACATTTCCACACTCAACCGTAGACTCGTTGATTTATGACAATGAATTTTGCATAAAATTGTTGTAGTGTCCCCTCGCGCACATATCCAGATCTTCCTCATGGTTGTTGGACTTCATGCCTTTGTGCAAAGACGTGACCCATTTGACTCTACCAGAGAGATTGAGCAATGGCGGCTCGTGGGTTGTTGCCGGGTGGGGCTGCAAATAGTCGGAACTGTACACTCTCTAGATAAACGCGCCGTAGACCAATGACCATGGCATAGTTGCCGGCTACTAGATCTCTTGTGACCACTCAGTAGTAAGGGACACATGCACATCAGCGTGTCAGTGGCTGTAGAGTCAACCAGCACACAACCCTGTAAAGCTCTTGGCAATTGTTGCCCTACCTGACAACAACCCACGAGCCACCACTGAGAGTAAGGTTACCGCGACACCACACATCTGTAATTTGAGGCTAGATCCCCAAGATTAAGTTTGTTAAAAACATCCCGTTACTTACAGTGGAACAGAGCTGCAGATCTGCATAAGTCATTGAAACAAGTTGGTGAAAAAAAAAGTGAATCTACTTATTCCAAATCCAGAGTCACGCACCATATTTAGTTTAACGGATAACAAAGTGATGTGTAAGGAACGCCGAGTGCTCGTCATGTAGTAACTGCAACGTTGAAGCAACGCTTCGTTTTGTGACGTCGATCTACACGGACAATAGGAGACATCGCGGACTTACACGCGATCTCAAGCGAATCCTAGACGAAAGTGAACGAGCTTACACTCAAACCTCGAAGGCGAATTTGTCATCGTCCAAGCCTACTGCACATGCCCAAGGTATAGAAGACAAGTCGAGAAAGAAGTATACAATCCAACGAGCAAAAATAAGAAGTTATTCGGGAACGACGGCATTATAGCACCAAACGGTGCAAGATGATATCAGTTTTTAGATTCATTTGGAGAATCGTTACATATCTATCTATTTATTTTGCATGTGTGTTAGATTTGTGCTTGAGTCACGTCCGAGAGTACCCTGAACCAACAGTGAATTTAAATTGGATGGAGTTATGCAGAATGGAACCAATCCGCAAAGTTATTTATTTTTACATAATCACACCAAGTAGAAGAAGAAGATACGACGTATATCCTAGAAAAAGAAGAAGTATTAAATCATAATATTTGAATAAAACGAAGAGGACAGATAAACCAGGTTTTACAGGGTTTATATGGACACAGTATACTTTGACCTTGAATATCTCTGCTCTAGCAATTTGTCGATTGGTTTCGTTCTGCATAATTCCATTCAATTAAAACATGCAACTCCCGAAATACTAGATTCTCATTTAAGCAACAGCCAATTAACAAGTATCTGGTGATGGAATGTGTACAAGACTATGGAGTCCAGCTGGCAGATCGTTGAACCCACGACATTTTCGGGGTGTACTTAGGTACGTAGGTGGTTATGTGGCAAACATTTTGTGGCGAACAAAGCAATTTGTGACATTCGTAAAACGTTCATAGTTATTTCCCTGCTGTACGGGTTCTTCGATTCAACTGAAAGGCCACCAAAAATACGTGACCTGTTCATGGTGGGTGCTTTTAAATAGAGAACTGCAAAATTCACATTATTATTTGATGACTGACTTAACGTCACAGCGAGATTTCGTTGGACACGAACATTTACGTGTTGGGTGAAAAATTTAAAGGATTTTACTGTTCTACCACGTCACTTTAAATTATTGATCAGAAACATTCTTTTTGGCAGATTATTTGACCAACAGGTGATCTCGCACGAGTCTCAGCCAATTTGGAATAAAGTATGACGGCAGAATATAACGCAAATTTGTCATGTCTAGGGCCATGAACATTTCGCGAAAATATTTTTTCCCCAATTTGCCAGTGTCCTACATTCAGTCTTAGTCAAGAAAAGTAGTATCCGTTGTGAAGCGTGAAACTCTGGAAATGCCGTCTTCATTTTCAGGGTTTCCAAATATAAGTTCGCGGCTTGTTACAAGAAGTTAATTTTAACTTATGCTAATAAAACTGCTTACTATACCGTAGTCAGCCTATTATAGAAACAGCTGAAAACACCATCACTAGGGCCACGAACAATTCCCGAAGATAATTTTGCCCCAGTTTGTTTCGGTGTTTTGCGCGCACATCAACAGCATGGTTACAGGCAGCATGTCTTTGTTCAGACACGTCTCTCATTTGTTAGCACCAATAAGAACAACTTTACTGTGACAATATACGTCTATTATTTGGCATTAGAACCCCAAGACAAATGATTGTTTAAGCAACCAATCACTGACCACGAAATAGAACTGCGTATGTGCACAGTAAGGCAATGAAACGAAATTGTGTAAAAAAAACTCTTTTCGAAACAAAATCACGTCTCAATTTTTTATATTTTTATTTATTTATTACGTCACCGTTACAGCACGCACTAACAAATATATTCAAATGCAATAGAAAACCACTGAGCAAATCTTTGACTGGGCTAGTTTAATGAGAGAAAAGACGTACTGATAGATGGGACAGTATGCGTATCAGTGGCGTATCGCGGTGGTGTTCCAAGGCATGCAATATAAGCTCCGACTATACACTATGAGCACGAGAACTCAATGTGTCTACCTGTCATATCCAACCGAGGAATTTTATACAATTGAGAATACGTTCCTTGCCTCTTGTACGCTACTGGAAGAAGAGTCTACCTTCTCCTACATGTCTTATGGTCCCACGGACAACTCAGCGTTGAGTACAGTCATTGCTTATCACCGCATTCCTGGGAACACGACCACGATACGCTGCTGATGCATTAGTACCATAGAGTAAATTATTCCTAGAATCCTATAAATCCGGAAATTTCCAGGGTTCAACGCCTTGCCAGCTGGACTCTAAGGTTTTATGTACACGCTGTCATCAGTTACTTGTTAATTGGCTGCTGTTCCAGTGAGTGAAAAGTATAATGTCTTACAAGGCAAAGTGTGAGTCAGTGAGGTTTTATTAAGCACATTTGTCCATCATACTTGAGGACTAATATTATCAAATGAGGCCCAAACGCAAGAGTAAAGGCCCTTTCACACGATCAAATATTTATGGAATTAAATTTCTTGAATAGCATGACGTTTCAAGAAATTCGATTCAATAAACACTGAAGTAACCACTTTAAAAGTTATCACACGATTTATAAGCTAATGATGCACAATACAAATTATGAAGCTATTGTTCAATTACCTACTTACCTTACACGACAGTTAAATATTTGGTTTAACCAATACCAACTTTCTTATAATTCTGTATGTATTATTTAAAAGAAATAATGATTGCATTGATTTCCAATATGGTTTAATTCGCGTACAGAACTCAATTGACATGTTTTTTTAAAAATTAAACTATCATAAATTGCATACACATGCAACTTACACATTGTTGAAGCGGGAAAGTATGTTTGCGAAGCAAAGGGCTGTTGTATGGTGATTGCCTGACGGTCTGGGTGGTGACTCAGGTACGTACAGCAGACGACCAACTCGCCAGTGGATATGAGGGTCGGCATCCACACAGGCGCCGTGCTGGCCGGGGTGCTGGGACAACGTCAGTGGCAGTTCGACGTCTACTCCAAGGATGTGGAGCTGGCCAACAAGATGGAGAGTAGCGGCCTCCCCGGGTGAGTCTACGTCATAAAGCACATAAAAATATTACAAAATATGACGAAAGCTAAACAAATCAAGTACTTATAAGACAAGTGATTCCTAAACTGTACATAGAAGGAAGGCTTGGTGTACAGTGCCAACAAGGAAGAGCACTCATCTCTTTGAATTTAGGACGAGAGGCAAGTACATAATGATGATGCAACATCTTTGTCAAGGGGCGGTACACTGACAATTTAAATTTTTTTGTTTGTACGAGATTAGCTTTGTTTTGTAGGCATATATTGTGACTATTTTTCAATGTTACGAAAATGTTTTAGCTTTCATGGTTTCTGTATTATACCATATTAAAGTCAAAATTGGCACAAAAATGTTTCATGCATTAAAGGAAAACCAACTGACTAAACGAAATTAAAAAAAAAAAAAAGAAATAAGACTGAAAAACAGTGACGTGGACTATGACACTACATGTTTACAAACCGCATTGAATTTAAAATAAAAAATGCATAATTTTTTAAAAATATATATTTCAAAAATACAAAAAAAAAAAAAAAAAAAAGAAACGATCCGTTGTGGGTTTTATACATGTCATAGTTCATGGCACTGTTCTTCAGTGCGAATTTTTTCATTTCGCTCAGAAATTTGGTTTTCCTTTAATACATAATACTATTTTTTGTAAATTTTGACTTTAATATGGTATAATACAAAACTATGAAAGCTTAAAAACTTTCGTAACAGTAAAAAACCGTCAAAATTTATGTCTGCAAAACAAACAATATCTCGGAAAAATATTTTTTTAAACAATTATAAAATGTTTAATGAACCGTCCACTTAATGAGAAAAATTATGATAGTCTGTGTATTAAATTTTTGTCGAGTACAAAACTTATCATGTAGAAAAGGGGGAGGGGAGGGGGTCAGGCCCTCTTCTTTTCTTCCGTTATGGCTGCCTTGTCGACAGTTTTATTTGTTGTGTGAATTTTGGTTCGTTCCAAATACGCATTAGAACTAGATTGTTGTTGGTTGCACTGCTATTTTGTTACATGACCAAATTGAATGCTGACTTAGGCAGGCAAAGATAGGGAATTGTGTCCTTATGCGCTGGCAGGTGAACGATTTTTTTCAACAGTAAACATTGGTATAGGACATCGCATGTTATGGGCTGCAATATGGTGCCGTTAGATTTGGTCACACATAGAGACAGACCGTCATCATTGATCTTGCACACCTTGGTTTGTTCACATATATTCTGCTGTGCATTATTATAAACCAACATTTGTATTACCCTCACTGAAAACCAAGTACTGCATTTCATTGGCTGTTTTAAGCATCGGGGGTCACTTAAGTACATGAATAAACAAAATATTTATTATGTTGAACATATTATGAGTTTAACTTTAATATGGAATGAAAACTGTCAAGAACGCGGTTTACAGCAATTTTCATCGTCATGTTTTTATTTTTATATTTGTACCAGTTATTTTTTTTTTCCTTGTTTTAGACACAAAATATGACTAAATTTTTATCTTATAAAAAATTTTTATCTCACATAGTTTTTGCGTAAAGGCTCGCTAAGGCCTAAATTTGTGTGCTTCCGTTTTAAGGACTACACTTAAACCAACTCACTTACTAAACTGAAAAAAAATTCACAGCGAATAACGATGCAGTAGGCTACAAGTTCTGCTATGTTAAACCACAAATTAAAATATGTTTGTACTTTTACGAAAATTACTGAACTTTTAAATTTAGATTTCAGCATTTTTATTTAAATACGAAAGATTTTTATTCTTTGTTTTTATGTGCATGACATTGTAGCCTGTGGCGTCTTTATCCACTGTGAATTTTTTAAGTTTGGTATGTCAGTTGGTTTTAGTGTAGTTCTTAAAACGGAAACATGCAAATTTTGACTTTAACAAGCCATTACACGAAAACTATGAGAGATAAAAAAGTATCATAAGAGCCTAATTTAGTCACATTTTGTTTCTTAAATAAGAAAAAAAACATCTGGCAGAAATAAAAAATTAAAAAATGGTAATGAAAATTGATGTAGACCACGCCCTTAATGTCTAAAAAAGTTAAACAGTGTTTGGTACAAGAGTAACTTTACTACTTTTATTTAAACTAATTTAATCCATGCAGCCACGCATTTTTTTACGAGTTTAAGTGTTGCAGTCGTAAGCATTTACATTACTACGCACATCTTGTGTAGATCAAGACAAGATTAAAGTGAGTCGCCTAAATCGCAATATAATTATGAACGATGAAGTGAAATTAAGTAGTTGCCTGGAATAAAATCTTTAGTAAGATAACACTTTTCTTCAATCAATCAATTTATCTTTTTCGATTATGTCCATAGAAGACACATACAGATTTTTGTACTGATACCTAAATTCTTCACGAAGTTATACATTTTTGTCTTGACCTGTGTTGGTACCATATGCTACAAATAATTTATGTTTTATATTTGACTGTATTTATAGAACTACTGTTAGTTTGTGTAATGAAAATGTATATTACTTATTGGTATCAAATGAAAAAATATGAAAGAAACGTGAAATTAAAAAAATATATTTCTCCAAAGCATACTTGTCAGCATCTCAAAATGAAATTTTCTTACTAAGGCCTTTATCATAGTCAACTCCTCAATTGCCGGTAGGACGGCATATACTCAGTCTACAAGACAGAAAAAAAAATGGCTTCGCTGGCCTGCAACATGGCGGAAACGCCTACCGCCAGTCAGCTTAAGGCGACTGCCCTTCTAGCCGGTAGCTGAAAACTGCCGTATTATGCGACAGCCAAACAAACACGAAACTGGTTGATATCAACAGCTTCGGGCAGCCCATAAGTGGTGAAGTTCGCCCGTATGAAACGAGCTTTCTCAGAATTTTTTACGTCTGTGTTACTATTTAGCATGTGGTACAACCTCTGATAATTAGGGACCCTTGTTTTTCGCGAAAATAATTTGCTTCACTTTGTTTCCGTGCCTTACGTGCACATCTGCAATTCTGTTTCGTGGTCAGCGATTGGATATTTTAACTGTCACGAGCCTTGAGACTCTTCAGGCAAATCACAGACTTGAGGTGTTGCAGGAACATTATTGTATTTGGCTCAGTCAAATGAGGTACGGCTTTTCACATAGACTCGCTGCCAATAACCATGAAGCATTACTGCAGATGTGCACGTAAGGCACTGTAAAAAACTAGAGAAAAATTCTTTTCACGAAAAAAAACAGGATCCCTAATGATAATGTATCGACAAGCCAAGCATTCCTTTTCCAACAAACTTCGAGGTAAGTCGGTCTGAAGAACTCTGTCTCAAGCTTGTAGCTTTGGAGTTTACATGCGGAATCAGTACAGCCACTATTTTGGGGCGAAAATTTTTTGCATCATTTCGTTTCAATGCATTGCGTGCACATGTGCATCTCTGCTTCCTGGTCGGTGATTGCATGTTTTAACTACCATTTGTCTTATGGTTCTATTTACAAATCACAGACGTACAGTGTCACAATAAGCTTATTCTGATTGGTGCAGTCAAATGAGGCACGCGTCTGAACAAAGACACGCTGCCAATAACCTTGACGCACAGCTGCAGATGTGCATGTGAGGCACTGAAACAAAATGGTACAAACCGTTTGAACCACTCCTGTTCATCCACTGCATGCTTGAGCCCAGCATTCACTGGTGTATGTATACCTCTCTTTTTTAATCACTCCGCAACCGTTCCGACGCTATGTCACCCTGACAAGCTTGAGGGCAATCGATCACCAGCACCGTTGGCAGTTCTTTTAGCGCGACCTCATTTCCTTTATGTTCGTAGTCTCGTTTGACACGCGCTCCTCAGGTTACACTCGCGCACACTCTTGTATGATTCGATCCACTAGTCTCTTACCCACACTGCGGAAATTCTAGTACACTTTGGCTGACTTTTGGACTCTTTTATACTATTATTATTTTCCATTGTGCCCAACTGCGAGTAAACATTAATAACATTTCATATGGATATTTTTATTCTCAGTTTATCGCATGTAATTTTTTTTTATCAGGGCTGCCATATATGTGAACAATACTTTTTTTAATATCCCAAAATCAACCCCGCTTACGGTACCCATATTTTGTTTCACTTTAATTTGAGTGAGCATATTTTATCTTGGTCTTGCAAGCTTACACTTATTAGTGAATAATGAAAACATTGTAAATAATTCAGCGCTAAAAATGTCAGTTTAAAAGTGTAGCTGTCTAAAAACCAATTTGCAAAAAAAAAATAATAATAATAATAATTACAGAAGTAATAGGCTTTACCAACTTTCTGAGAATTTTTGTTTTTAGAGTAACGAATTTTTAAGAACAATCTCTGAAGCCAAAGTTTAGTATATTTAACATGGTGTAAGAGATCCTGTCAACAAATGCATCATTTGAGGGAAAATTGTTATTCGTATAGTTGGCAAATAACATTACCTAGGATTGTCGTGTCGCAGATTTTTCCATACTGACTTTTAAAAACGTGTATATTTCAATAATAATTTAGCGTTCATTTGTCTACAACACACTTAAGGTATTTTTACCAAGAAATCGCTATCCAAACTTTACATGCTTACATAAATAGGGTAACGTAAGGGCCGGTTGTTTGAGATTTTGTTACCAGTCCCATAACAATGTTGTATTAATCTCTTTATACATACACAGAAAGTGGTGGAAAAGCGATAAAACACTCGGGAAAGACCCGGGTTCGATCTCCGATTTCGGCCATCCTGATTTAAGTTTTCCAGGGTTTTCCGACATCACTCCAGACGAGACTTGTGATGGTTCCTCGTGCTATCCGAATTCATCTAAAAAGGCCAACTATATAAATAAACAGTTATAAAACACAAAGTACGTCAAACACAGATGGGTATTCTGAAAAATGTTAGCCATCAACCCTGTACCGCACCAACCACAGAAAAATATTGTTATTCGTAGTTGCTAGCGGCAACACATTGAACTAAACTTTCATCAATAACTGTAAAACTTACTATTTCCAGATCTTGTTTATACTGACTTTTTTTCGTGGTTTGGTGAAATGAACTCACCCTCCAAGTTTATACAAGAATTTCTGAAACGTTATATATATAGGATGTTACAAAATGGTATGGCCAAACTTTCAGGAAACATTATACACACAAAAAAAAAGAAAGAAAGAAAGAAAAGAAAATATGTGATATGAACATAAGTCCGGAAACGGTTAGTTACCATGGTAGAGCTCAATTCCTTACATCTCGTTAAATGTCATCGTAAAAAACATTTCGTACAGACACTGTTCCAATTACCCAATGGAATGTTTCGTTAGAATGTACGTTACTTCATATGGTCACCGCCAGGTGGGCGACGTGACGGAAGGTAATCGTGATTGCATTGCGTCTATTCAACTCACATGAAATGATGGACTGGGAGCACACAGAAACAGACAGTACCAACATTACGTAATACACGTTCTTAAATGGAATGTTTAAAATAACCTCCGTGAGCGAGGATACAGGCATATACCCTCCGCCGCATGGAATCCCTGATGCGCTGATGTTGTATCCCTGGAGTATGGCGTATTGTATCAAGTGGCCAACCTGGTGTTTAACCTAGGAAGTAAGGTACATTGTAAAGAACCAATACATTGGGTATTTGGAACATTTTTCTGTACGAAGTGTTATTTACGATGGTATTTAACGTGATGTAAGGTATTGAGCTCTACCATGGTAACTAAGCGTTTCGGAACATATGTCCATATCACATATTTTCTTCCTTTGAGTGTGTGGAATGCTTCCTAAAAGTTTGGCCGTACATTTTTGTAACATCTAGTATATATATATATATATATATATATATATATATATATATATATATATATATATATATATATATATATATATATATATATATATATATATTTAAACATTTCGTGATGCCATATCTGACCAATATCAGCTGTGCGCCAGATTTTGCCTGGATTTTTCACTTAATAAGAATTATTTTTGATAAGATAAGAAGTATTTTTTGATAAGGTAAACATAAATACTACAATACTTGCTTCTTCGTTAGTAATATCAGATTTGCCTACACCCCGGCGGTAAAGTGTTTTAAAATGTATTTTAAAAAAACTATATTTTCAACTAGTTTCTAGTAAACGCCCTTTAAAAACACAGTATTGTTTACTGTACGCGTGCAGTGGTGGCGAGCGTTGATGTACGAATTGCACCGCTGTAATTTGCGGTCGCTTGGTTTCCCGATGTGCTGGGAATTAGCTCGTGACCTTTGACCTGCACTTCCTGTTAGTGAAGCCTGATGATGCTGCCCTCCTGTCTCGCAGGCAGCGTGGGAAGGCCCCCAGACACTAAACCACTATATACTTTTTTCCACAATTTATTTTAATTGTATGAAAACAAATATTGGTACTGATACTCGCAGATTTATTCTATGTCAGGTAGAACGTCAACGTTTTATCCTTTTTGTCACTTCTGTGATTGGACTACGACGGTTTTGAAACAGCAATTTACTCAACTTGGGAGACATCTTTTCGCTGATAAATCGCCTCAGTGTGATATTCAGCGGTGAATGTATAATTTTGCGATAATATATTACAACTGAAAATATGATGGACACGCTTCTACATTAAACCGGCCTCAATAGTGCAGTCGGTTAAGCACCGGTATACGATGCAAGAGGTCTCGGCTTCGATTCTTGGCTCAGGCATGGTTGTTGTGTTGTCTCTTCATGTTACTTCACCCTAATCAGTTCTTAAAAGGCCGAAAAACCCTCTCACTTCACCTCACCACACCGGTACATTAAAAAAATTCGTCTCTAAAATTTTCACACTTGTAAAGAATAGTACTGACACAATTTTCGGCCGCAGTTAAATAAGCTTTCAGCATTACTGGTGAACCTAAAATAGTGGTAGACGCGCATAATGTTCATTAATTGTTATAATCAAACTGAAATAATGCTCGTAGAGCTGTTATAGAATACATTTATATTGGTCGAGTCTCAGCATGCCGATTGGTGATGTGTGTAGACGGCCACCTTAAACTGACCCTACATGAGGACCCAAAGTAGGTAGCTATTCACAACCCAACAATGTGATTCATATTCCTTTTCCAGTCTGGAAAGACGTCCCTTACATATCTAGATACCGAAAGTAAGGTTAATTCTACTACAGGTTTGAAATATGAAACCATTTACTATAGGTGAGTTCGGAAAATGATGATTAAACATTAAATTGACACCTTACCAATACCGGTCCAACCAGACGTAAAACCTCTCTTTCGACAAATTGTTAACACTGAGTTTAATTATCTGCAGTAGATTTAATCTTACCGAAAGTCTTGAGCATACATACCAAATACCAAGGCATGCCTTTACAATCACAGTGTTAGTAATCAGTAATGCACCTGTGGATGGGTACAGTGTCGTAACGGATAGTAGTTGCAGGAGTGCACCTTTCGGATATGACATTGAGCTTCGATTCTTGTTGCAGGAGAGTTGAGTTTACATCTCAGAAAATCCCTTAAGCTTCAGTTTCTGTTTCAGGAAAGTTCACGTCTCAGAGAAGGCAGTGAGCTTCGGTTGCTGTTGTTCTTGTTGCAGGAGGAGAGTTCACATCTCGGAGAAGATCTTGAGCATCTGTCATTGTTGTTGAAAGAGTTTTCACATCCCGACGAAAGACTTTGAGCCTTGGGTGTTGCAGAGAGTTCATATTTCGGATAATACATTTAGCTTCGGTTGCTGCAGGAAATTTCTCATCCCGGAGAAAACCTTAAGCTTCCGTTGTTGTTGCAGGAGAGTTCACATCTCGGAGAAGACCTTGAGCTTCCTGAACGGAGAGTTCGAGGTGGAACCTGCATATGGAGAGAAGAGAGAAGAAGCCCTGAGGATGGCGGGCATCAAGACCTTCTTCATTGTGAAGACTCTCAAACCGGTAAGGTCTGCCATTTATTTCAACATATTATATGTGAAACGACACCTAGTTAGACCGAGCACACCGAGAAATAAAACATGCATGTATCATCATTAAGATATATCAGGACAGCAAACAAGTTTTCTTATCTATGCTGTATAGACTGTTGCTTCTACAATACATAATGCTGTTGAATAATTCAGAAAGAAGACACAACAAAATATTATTTATGCGCGTTTATTAATTCGTTCTGTAACACAAAGACATTACTTTTAGACTTTGGATAGTTATACATTTATCGTTTCGAAGTGCTTGGTTTAGTCTGCTGTTTTTAACATATGATTTCTTAACCTTTACTTTATTCCGTGGAACAGTAGGTAGATATAGTACAGCATATGTATGTATTCACACACATACATTCTATGACTGTTTTACCTGTCTGCCGCCAGTGCTCCGAAAATAAGAATGTCTGTGACTATATAAACATGTAAGAAGGAGTACAAAAGTATAACTTAGGATTGTCGAGAACTTGATTTAAGAGTTTTGTTTTGTGAAAATTCTTTGTCTTGGCACTCCATCCCCCTTAACGTTTCAAATCACATTTAACAAAGTACCCTGACGTCAAAATAATTATATTTTAGGTGTAATCGATCAATGCTATACATTTGTACCAAATTCGAAGTTATTCGGTGGCCAGATTGATTAGTTTTGAAAATAGGAGTCTGGCTTACTCAGAAAACACGAATAACGTGTCTGAACACACTGACACAGAAACTCGGAACTGACACACATACACGAAGAAAGGATAGTGATTGTGTTTGCTTGTCAGAAGGTGCTATAATAGTTCTGGTGGGGTTAAAATAGTTCTGATAAGTGCTGAGGCGATTTTAGATAAAAATCTTTGAGTTCAAGATCGTTATGTAAATTGGGAATAAATTTTGGATTAAATTTGATTATATGTACGTAACAACAAAAACATGTTCATTATTAAACTGTAATGAACATGGCTGTTTTACGTATTAACTGTAAGCGTGTTTCGAAAAATCGCACAAGCGCTGCTTGTTAAAAAAGACTGTACAAAAATTTAGTTTTTTTTTTTTACAAAAATATTCTAAGACAATAGTTTCAAAAAACAGAATTAATTTTTATTCTTCAAATAATTACAGTATTATTAACCAGAAATTTGGAAACATCTAAACTCTCATTGTTAACTTTTTTCGTACGTGTAAACTATAATTTATTATTTACGGACGGTATTTGTAAATTTGCAATTTTTAATAATTTTGCAGCTATTGCTGTCTTTATATTTTTGGCATAACGTGTCTTAAAACTTCGTAAATATACAAAATACTGTAAATCGTCACATATTTCCCACATCGTATACTCTTTTCAGAAATGGTCTTTCCATTTTATTCTCAACGGTATTTATTTAGAATACATTTTAACACTTCAAACATGTGAAATTTTTGTTTGTAATGCGTGACACAAAAATTGTTTGAAGTCACTTCACAAGAGTTTTTGTATAGGTATACACGAATGTTAACAGTGTAGGTGAACATATTTTTTGTAATGTACACTGTAAAATAATTTCCTAAACAGTACAGAATGTTTCAACCCATACATAATGTGGGACACTTTCCTGACTTTTTGTTAAACCAGAGTGAATGTTTAGCGCTGTTACTGTATAAGTAAGGCAAAATCAGTGTAAATTTGACAGATACCTCAAATTGTACAGGATCTCTACCAATATGCGCTTACGGAAACTTTGCTCGATCTACTTGATACAGTTGACATTACATCAAAATCGGGCAAATATCTTGTGCAAGTACAGTTTCTCTTCGTCGGATCTAATAAGGTTAATTCTACTACAGGTTATAAAAATCAGTGTTAAAAGTTTGTCGCAGGGAAAATTCCTGCCGCTTGAGCGCTGGTATCGGTAATGGGTGTAAGCTGACCAATCACAGAGCTTTCCAGAATTTTAAGTTGCGCAAAGTTGATAGTTTAAAACGCGGAATTGGTTTATTTTCAATTTAAAATTAAGTGAAATCACTCCTGTCTTTTTGAAGTATAAATAAATTTAGTTTTAATACAGTTTCGTATTTTTTCTGGTCACTTAGCGATAGCAGGGAAACTAGCGGCAGAAATTTTTGCTGTTCCAAACGCTCTCATAAGAAAACACATTTTCTGTCTAACCTGTAGCAGAATTAACCTTAGGATCTACTCAGGCCTACCTTGCTCAGTAGATGGTTAAATAATCGCCAGCTGACTAAAAATAGGAAAGCGTGCGTAAAGAGTAAGCAAACACAGGTTCCAGCGTGTGTACACAAAATAAAGTATGTTGTAATGCGTTTGAGTGCATGTTGAACAAGCACACGGATTTGGAGATGTAGTATTTTTGTTGGACGAGAAGTCTAGAGGCGTTTATCAAGTAAAAATGTCGCCAGAAGAACGTAATTCAGGTATGGAATAAACTACACAATTATTAATTATAAGAACTTTTGAACGTATAATTTTTTCTCATTTAAAAATATCTGCTCATAGTAAACTCTCAATTAATGCAAAAAAACACCTTGCAATTTTTGGATGTTAACTCTAGCATCTTTATAAAGTAATGCACGCAATTGTAATTCCATGTACGTATATTCTACCTTTACAAAAGGAAGTCCTCCACTATCCAAACTTGATGTAACATGTACATATGTACCATATCAACGACTGAATTACACCTTTCGTGCAGATTTTGCAGCATTTTTTTTAAAATAGGCCGAGGTTATGTACGCTAAAAATCCGTTAAATATCCAACGATTAAGCAGACCTGATCACGTGACCAATATTACCGAGTAGATTATAACTAGTAAGTTTTTTGTAACCGCCAACGTAAGTATAGAAATCATTTTGCCATTTCTACGTTTAACACTCTTGTACATCCGAGTTGTAAATTAACAGATAATTATTTACTGTATAGCTGTTTGTCCGGTGTGACCGAGGCTTACGGGACGTCTTGTGGATTCATGTGCATGGTCTTTGACGAGGCCTTTTCACTCCAGCCAGCTCTGAGGCGGAAGTGCCCCTTGGGTGCCCTAACCCCGCCCGGATTACCCTTCCTCCGTCGCCGGATTACCTCGCCATTGATCCATTGTTCTTGGAGAATTCGCCAAGTACTTCGCAGAGTGGACCGATTAATGCCCTGGGAACAACGCGGCGAAAGCAACACTGGCCTATCCAGCACTCCTCTGCTACGTGTCTCTGGTGTAGCGTTACGGAACATCAAGGCCATCACAGCAATATAAGCGGTTTAGCGAGTAAACTTTAACGTTTGTATAGCTAGGCTACTCTCAGTTCCATGTCGTCGTTTTACGCAATTCCAACTTGTAACATGAGCGTACTTACATAAAGTTTACGGGTGATTTTTTACGAGGTGGCTTTGGACTTTAGTTTTTTGAGATAAGTGTTAATACATGTCTGTATCTGACGTTACTTAATGCTGATATAATAACAATTTTATTGTAATTTAAATTGTTTAAGTCGTTATAGTAGCCTGTCTCGTGTAACTTTTTCATATTTGGGTATTTATCTTCGGAGAAATGTGCCTGGCAGTTAAATTGTTTGGAGCTTTAAACTTACCTGGCTCCTCGGAAAAGTGAGGTCTCCAAAATCCTGTTTACAGACACACTTCTCAAAAATGAACTGTCAAAATATGGAAACGTTACATGGGACTGACTATATGCAGGCCCTTTACAATTGTATATTTAACGCATACATGTAATACATTTCGCCGTGTTTTGAGGTATGGGCGTTGAACATTCACTCGTATCTTCGTTCGCCAAAGTCTATTTCGTGTTGTAACCTTATTTTTAAGCAAAATGAGCACGTTTAGATGACCTGCGAAATTCCTTTTTTCAGTCTACTTCAATCTTTCAATCACTTTTTCCTATAAACATTCCCAAATGTTTGATCTATAGTTTTGATTGATCATAAAAATAGGTATAAGACTCTACATAAAATTGATTTATTACTGGCTAATGCGTGCTCGGATGACCTCAAAATGACTTATTTTAATGTGAATGTCTATGAACTACCGATGAATGCGTGTAATTAATTAACGTACAAAAATATAAAATTACATACCTCCTTTAGCAACAATAAATTAAGTAAAAATGATAAATATATATGTTTAGAGGCATTTTAAATTCATAGTAAAAAAACGTTTATATTTTCGAAAAAAAAAAACAAAAACATTTTTAACACGATAATAATACAATTTTACAGAGCCGTGGAGGGTGGCTCAATAAAAAGGAACAATCAAAGAGGAGCCTATTTATAGTAAAATTTATGTTAATGTTCCCTTCAAGAAGTTTATCACTTGCAAAACTATACCTCACCGGTTGGGAAAAATAATCCTTAGTTATTATTACTAAACACTTGTATGAGTATTATTTATTGTAATTATGTTTACAAGGCTAATCGTTTTATACCATTTACAACACAATATTCTTGCTAGCCTATGTGTGCAAATCACAATTATTATATGTTATTGATACGAATTTTAAATGCTCATATCTAGATTTCTGAGAAGAAAAGTTAGTCTGGCGGAAGTAGCCATAAATTATAGTGAGAAAATTATTCTAAGAATTCTCTAAGGTGATTTCTGAAAACAACGAATGTCTAAAATCAGGACGACCGGAACGTTATTAAACCTATGTTGTTTGGAATATTTGTGGTATATACAAGTACTAATTCTTGCTACACTGAAAATAGATAATCCATTATTATTTGTTTCCTGTCGAAGAGAACATTGCCTTGATACACGTACAGTTCAAGAGACAAAATTAGTTAATTAGCATCAAAATTTTTCAAAAGCGTTCCTGTGCATATCAAGTCTGAGAAGTAGTTGTACATTTACGTTATACGGAATATTTTTACTACTCGTTTGCTCATAGACTGGTACACATTTTAAAGTGGCTATTTTGTTTTTACTGTGCAACTTTAAAAAGACTGCAAATCACGCATGAACACATCTAGCAATCTGTTATATGACCAATAAAGTTTCTTGGCTACTCCAGATCACAGTCGCATCAGTGGTTACTAATCGATGCAGTACCTACTTTTTCGAAGATCTCATTGGTCGAAGGATCGAACGGTAGGCTTGTATGGTTTTCAAGCAAGAGAAAATATGTATTGGATAACTAGGGCCCGGTAGTTTTCGCGAAAAAATTTTTGCCCCACTTTGTTTCAGTGCCTTACGTGCACACCTGCAGCTCAACTTCATGATTATTGGCAGAGTGTTTTTGTGCAGAGTTGTTATTCATTAGACTGTGCCAATCAGTACACGGTTAACTGCGACACAACACGTCTGTGATTTGCGGGTTTAACCTGCACACGCTGGGTGTTACGGCATCCAATCATTGATCACATAGCAGAGATGCAGGTGTGCACGTAAGGCACTGAAACAAAGTGCTGCAAAAATCTTTTCGCGAAAACTACCGGGCCCTATGGATAACACATCAATTCGTAAAAATATTATCATACGTGACGTATAAGCCTGAGTAAAAATAGAACCGAAACAAAATACAAAACAAAATGTAAGGTAACTTGCATCCAATAACAACGTTGTATTTTTTAAAGTAGCGTGCAACATTTGCATATGCACGCATTGTTGGACGCATTTCGTAAAATAATTCGCAAGACTTATTGTTCTGGACATCAGCGGACTTTAAGCAACTTCAAAATGTGTTGTGAGTTTCACTGTAATGTGCGTTTTAGATTTAATACGTCCAAATGACGAAAGTGGGTTCGCTTGTCGTCTTCCAAAAATATATATTTGACTGTATAAAGAATTTAAAACTGACCCCTTACATGAAACACAACAATTTACGGCCTGTTCGCACTGTGTACAGACGAAATGTAAGACTAGTGATACAGAAGTAACCTTAAGAAGTATTATATCTTACTAAAGTCGCGTTCGCAGAGTTAAAATGGGAAACAAGTGTTTAAAAAATTACAACTTGACGGATAAGTTCTTTTTCAGATATCGTGTATTATATTTCTTTAGAAAGACTGTCGCAGAGAGGTATTAAGAAATATAACTGTGCTATTTCGTTCGCAGAAAATAAATGCTAACGTTTAGTTTAGTATGTTAGTTATAAAACATAATAATCGGTAAATATTCTTACTATTTCAATACGCATCAAGAAATTCCCCGTGAAATAATTGTTCTTTTATATTTTTTTAGTATGTATCCGTTTAGTTACTCCATGATTTAAAGATCAACGCTTTTTATGTAAAATATAGTTTGTGCTGGTTAGGAAAGAATCCTTGAAAATAAATTTAAATGTTGGACAAATTTCTTTGTGAGTATAAAAAAATTATTATTTCCTTCCGTTCTTCAAAGCCCAGCTAAAGAAACTTTTACAGTGGTAAACCTGTTCATCCTGAACAATCCAATCAACGAAACAGAATAGCAATTAAAAACAACTCAACAACAGAGAGAAATTTCATTGGAATTTTTCAGTTCAGTTCTTTTATTGTTCACTGAGCATGTACATGCTATAGAAATCGTCAGGGTATACAGGACATACACAGGAAACATACAAAATGTATACAAAAACAGGTTGCACCAAAATATACATAAGGCAGACAGTATTAACACTGTAAGTTTACCATATTACACAATGGTACCATGC
The DNA here is from genome assembly GCA_003012365.1 of Medauroidea extradentata. Classification (NCBI taxonomy): domain Eukaryota; kingdom Metazoa; phylum Arthropoda; class Insecta; order Phasmatodea; family Phasmatidae; genus Medauroidea; species Medauroidea extradentata. The sequence goes on from PNEQ01084657.1 coordinate 43,305, forward strand.
TGTTAACACATTTCTGTTTTTAAAATATCACATCGTAATGTTGTGTATTGGAAAATGTTTACATTGATTAATACAACTTGTGGCATGGAAAAAATATGTATATATTTACATACAGAGAAACAAAGTTTATAGGAACACTTGTCATCATTATTTAAAAATATTTACAATTTAAATGCAAGGTACTCATGTACATTATAAAATGAATGTTCTACTAAGAAATCAAATAATCTATTTTTAAAATTGAAATAGTCATTTGCTGATTTTATGGCCAGAGGTATTTTGTTGAACAATCTTATACCAGCTTTGGTTACAGATTTGATGTTTTTCATCTTGTATTTCCTTGGAATATGAAAGTTTTGTTTAATGCGCGTGTGGTGTCCACGAATTTTGCTGTTTTTGCAATATTTGAATTTGTGTTTAAAAATGAAGAGTACGGTTTCGTTTAAGTAAATAGATGGAACAATGAGAGAATGTGTAGATTTAAATACTATTTACTAATGTAAATATTACCAACAGGATTTGAAAATGAAAAGCAGCAAATCTACAGAAAATGAATTACTAAAAAGACTAAAACTTAATCGGCGAAACACAAAAGTTATTTGTAGTTTAATATTTTGTTATATATTCGTCACATCTATACGTACTTACTGTATAATCCTAAGATATATGAGAAATAAATTGTTGTACGACTTTAATGTTTCTTACTTGTCTGTTGTAATCATGATTGTAATATTTGAATTACCAGTGTTTGAGATTTCCATTTCAGTATTTACGTTCATACTTGGGTACAAAATTTGGACAAAAATAGTTATTATGATCCATTCATTAATGGATATGTTCAGTCAATTCATGTAATTGTTATTTACATTGTATTGCAAGATTGTTTTGTTTGTTTGTTAGTTTTTATTGTTTGTACTTCTTTCCCTAATGAGCTTCGGCTCCGGAAGCATATAAATAAATAAGAAAACTTAATTTTCACATTCTTCTTCCATTACATAGATCAAGATATTATTTCGATATTTTATAAATAGTTAAAAATAAAAACAACAGCGCATAGTTGTTAATACATAAATTTTATATAATAATAATTCTGTGATAAATCCATCACAAGTTTGATAAATATTTTCATTGAGTGAGTACTGTTAAGTAACCATGTTGGACGATTTGTCAGTTTCAGCCGGACGGTGAAGTTCGCAACGGCACAGTAACAGAAGACTTGGCGGGCGACGCCAAAGCTCTGGATGACTCAGCAGTAAGTATATTCCAGCAGCATCCAGAAAGGAGACAAACCCACACCGCTGAGGCGGTCACAGTTCTATTATGCTGATCTGATCTGCTAAATATTTATCCACTCTGACACTGCCTGGCGTGAAGCATGAATACCGCGCCACTCTGCACGCATACCTCCCGCATGCATAATACATCGTCTCGCATGCTGTGTCTTACGTTACTGAGACGAAACCCCTGTTTGACATGTACATTTCCTACTCAACCCACCCTCTTCAACCTACTTTTTTTACCCTGTTACGTAAATTCTTCCTTCGGCACAAGAGTTGACAATGACGGTGATGCAGAGAGGTCGTTACGCATCCTATGCACACTCTCTTCCTTCGCCTGGTTACGTAATTTTTTTCCTAGGACGTTCGTTGCGTAACTTGAGAGTTAATGTACGATATTCCAAATGTGATGTGACGTTAAGGAATTGGTTATATTTACTAGGCCCAAGAATCTCACGACATATATTTGTTTCATAAATATGAATGCGAATTTGCTGTGTGAATTACATGGATTTGGAAACTCAAAATTTGCCCGTAATTGATTATATTTCAAGTAACTAGAGTTTAAATAATAATAATCAGCAACACCAATTTTTTCCCTGCTTGTACATAGACTATCAATAGTTAAATATTCATGAGTATTTATTCCTTTTGTCAATATTTTCTTGTGTTTAAACAATTCCAATTATTCTTTAAACAAATTAATAATTGTCTTTTCAACGAACATAATTTATTTAACAAAAATTCTACTTTGTGTGCAATTTTGTATTTAAATACGCAAACCTAGTAATTTATTTGAAATTTGGCAGAAACTTTCGAAACATAAAATGTATTTTTTTTATGAAAAGTAAAGTTGTTACTTTTAAATATTAAAATACACTAGGGAAATCGAGTACTTTTTAAAAAATATATATTAAGAAACAATAGAACAAAAGGTTGCAACTTCGCAGCGAAAAACAGTAACATACAGTAACGGCAGTGCTTTTATTTTACCCAAATCTTTCATGGTGATATTATAAAATTAATTTGGTTGATACAATTGACAACTTTTAGGCCAGGCGTGTGTCACAATACATTTGGCTAGCAAAAATGTCAATAAATTGGACCATCAGTTGTCATTTTGAAACGGTTGTACTACTCTAAACCATCGATCGTTGTTCATACATGTACTTCTGTTTGCATGTAACAGCTTTCCTTTGACTTACATCCTGTGATATTAAAACATCTACCATTTTCTGTGTAGCCCTTCTAACACAAGTAGATTAAAGCACATAAATTCTTTACCTTATATTATTGGTTGTAACAATCTCACATTGTTACTTCAGGGATGCATAGGCACTAGTCGTCAGGAACAAATATATTGACCCACCCAGAAAATTGGCGTCCACTATGTTTCCAAAGTCGGAAGGGATATGATTTTTTGGTTAGAAATATTTTTCCAGTAATTTATTATCAAAATTATCATTACAGTGCCGGTCGAAATTTATGGGTACCGTGTAAAATCATTATCAAACAGCTCATAGGACCTAAAGTTTTACCGCAGTGTTGACTATATATTTTTTTCTCAATATTCTTACCTATATAATAAAACAACTCCCACAACCACAATAATAGGCGATATTTAGTTTAGTTTAAGAGTTATGAAGTTCTAAATATTTTCTTGCAACCACAAAATAATTGTATTTATCGACAAACAAACAAAAATTGTCCTATACTTTTGAAGTTACATCAACGATGAATTTTCTCTTTATTTTGAAAAGTGTGCTTGTAATATTGGTTGAATAAAAAAATTGGGGAAAAAAAAATGTCTACAAAAATGTTGTGCACATTGTTTAGAAACACATATCACGTAGCCTAATTTCTGTAAGGCGACAGAACTGCAAACAGTTGAAAATTCTCTAAACATCGCCCGCACACGAAATAGGACTTGTAACGCCATGTGTTGAGCCAAAGATAAACATCACGTAGGAAGAAAACAGGCTGCGTTTGCTCATTCGGCCGTAAACTTTTAACTATTTAGTATCATGTAAATAAATATAATTTTTAAAATTTTTTTATTTTGATAAATGAGGCCAACATTTCCGTGGAAATTTTTTCGGATTATTTTTATTCAACAAAATTACAAGCACATATTTTTAAACGAATAGAAATTTTAACGTCGATGTACCATGAACCGTATAGGACACAAACATTTTTGTGTACCACAAAAAAAGTAATTTAGTGGTTACAAGAAAATCTTTAAAACTTCATAACCCCTAAACTTAACATAACCTATCACAGTAGTTGTAGGGATCCTTTAATTATGTGTGTAGGAATATTGAAAAAAATTAGAATCAATATTGCGTCAAAACGTTAGGTCTTATGAGCCGTTTGAAGATTTTATATGGTAGTCTTAAACATTTGATTGGCCATAGCATTTAAGTCATTTTTATGATTGCCAGTAAACAATGATACACACAACTACATAAATTAAGTAAGTCACTCAAAGAATAAGGGCCACTGATTGTTAAAAACACGTTTCGATATCTTAAAATACAATACTACGAATTTAACGCAGACAGAAAACCAGTATAAGGCAAGAATAACAACACTGAATAAACTATCTATCTTTGAAAAAAAGAAAATATTCTAACCATTTCGCGGTAACATCAACTCATAATAAATTCATATATACGACTTTTGTTAAAAAAATTTTCCTTGACCTTAATGTAATGATCCTTTACATTGTTGCACATGTTGACCTAAAATGTACATATATCTATACATACACAAAATTATTTATAGTAATTTCCAATTATACGGAAAATATTAGAAGTAATTATTTATGTGGACATTAATATTCTTCGAAATAGACAACAGTAATCAATATGTCTGTACATTTACTAAAAGTTTCGTGTTGTACAAAGATGTATTGTACATCATAAATAGTTTTTTGTGTTAACTTATGATGGCTGTAGTGTCTTTAAAAAGGTTTTTGGCACACAGTCTCCATGATTTTTAAGTAATATTTTTTATAAAACAATGAAACAATACGTAAGTTAATATATGTGTCCATTGAAGAATATGCCAATAAGTTCAGGAGAAGCTTCCTTGAAATCAGGTGTGTAAATAAATTTTTACATGACATAAATTATAAGGAAAGTATTAAAAATTAAAGCGAAGTATATATAGATGTGTTGTTTTTTTAAAGATAATATGCGTTTACATATATTTACTGTTCTGTTCTGCGTTAACGTATTTGGAAATAAACTGCTTATTTACTGATTTCAACCTTACCAGAGGAAATATTGATAACTGTCTTCTCATTTAAGGCTTCAAAATTATGTCAAGTGATGATTTATATCACTAATGGCTTTGAATTTGGAAATGAAGCCATAAAAACTATTTGCAAGTAATCAAATATAAAATCGATACACTGCCTTAGTGTACATTTTCCTCTTACGAAAAAAAAAATCATAGCTCAACAAGTTTTTCCATAATTGCATTTCAAAGTCAAAATCTTTATACATTTACAGCATACAAAACTTGAAAACCAGTTAAAAATAATGAAATTAAAATAATAAATTACATCAAAACTAAACGTCACTGTATACGGTTTGAAGCATATGAAAACCCATTGTAGAATAGTTTTGTATTAAAAAATTGTTAAAAGTACCAACAAATTAGCAAAGTTTAAAATTTTTTAAAATACAAACTTCTTTTTTGTAACGGGTTTCTACATACTTCACGCAGTAGCTCGGGATATGTAGTTATAACATGAATAATTAATTTAAAATGTTCAAGTTTTATATGAAGTAAAAATATGAAAATTTTGTCTTTGAAATGCAACTATGGGAAAACTGACAACGCTAATTTTTTTGTAAGAGCACAATGTACTCCTAAGTAACGTCTATAAAACTAACACTATTTAAAACAAATATAAAATTGCAATTTTTTTTCCTACTAAAAGACCCACAAGTCGGCGAGTGGAGCATGTGATGTACGTGTGGTTGCAGTGTGCCAGTCCAGTAGAAGAAAGCGGAATTCTGGGTAACGGTCGCACCAAGGAGGACTCCGAGGACTTCAAGTTGAGGTTACGTAAGGAGCTGATGAGCCGTGATGGTCACAAGTACGTCACCGACAGTTAATTACCCCCCCCCCCTCAACTTTTTTCCCCAACACCTTATTTTCTTAGTCCATACGATTTCTCACGCTCTAAAAAAAATATTTCCCTCAACAAAGTGTTTGTCGCTGCAAACTCAACTTTTGTTTAAATAAAACCTACTGCTAAGGTAATTAGCCGCGATAATTATTTTTATTTTTAAATGTTTTAGTATTGGTAACACAATTTGTGTAACTATTTAGTTAGTTTGAAATCAATCTTTTATTGTGAAATTAGTTGCGGTTTTGTCAACACAATTTCAGCTACAAGTTAACTTATATTATAGTAAAAATAAATTTTTTGAAGAAGAAATGTCTGATCACCAAACAGAATTTTTTCAAATAATACTTTGCTGTCAGGAAATATTTCTTTGCCGCAAGATTAATATTTTCAAAGAATAATATTTATTTATTGTAAAGAAAACGTTTTTACTGTGTAGTTTTGCTCTCTCTCATTATCTCTCTCGCGGAATCATTCTCACACCTACCACTTGCATTCATCTGCCCGAGGTAGGTTGGAATGTAGAACTTACATAAGTTAAAATACCAATTTTTTTTTTAAATTATTTGAGAGATTTCTTTGGCTTCATCAATTCACTTAATAAAAAAAACTCTAATGTAACGAAAATTAAAAAAAATTCAAATATAAACAATTTTTGTCTGCTATTTAGCTATATTTTGAATGTTAAAACTCTTTCTAAAGTAAAAAGAAGTTTTACAAATATATTAAATAAATGTTTCGCTTAATATAATGATTTTAAAACTAATACCAACATCAGAGATCAATATCTCTGCGAACAGTCTCTACGTTTACTTTCAGTCAAGGTTTAATATTTCACAAGTTTTCTTACAATTTGATCGTTAGATATAAAACTGAACGATTTGCGAACAACTTACTTAATTTACGTGTCACTTAATTGCTGCGTACAAATCTAGTTAAGCGTCATTATGGGATGCAAATCAGAATACGTAATTTCAGCACAATTTTAAAATTTGTACGGTAAAATGTAAAAAATTAAATTCCCATGTCTTCCTAAATAACAATACTTGATACTCTGTTGCGAAACTATAGGATGTATTCAAATCATTTGAAATATATTTTAACACCACTATAATGTATTTAGGCGGTTTATATAAAGAAAAATTTCCCGCGTTAAAGCAATTGGGAAGGGAGTTTTAAGGTGTGTAAACTCTAAAACAACCAAATATTTGGTTCCATGATGGTTTTGCTCTCTCAGTAGAAGGGCTTAATTCTATTAAACAAACATTTGTTTCACCCACTAAATCAATATTTTGCGCGTGGAAAACATTATTCGACCAAGAAAAATTGTGTTAGCTGATGAAGTAAGTATTTGTTTCGCCACATAAAAACTTCACAGATGATTATTATTATTATTATTTTGCATTTCATAAAAATGACTGAAAATAAATTAATTAACGCACTTTTTTCAGAAATTTTTCACAACATAAAATATAATCAAACACGATTTTATACATGTATTAACATAGACTGTCACGCTGTTCCTCGGTTTGAATTATTTTATTTGGTCTTTGACACGCCGTTACACAAAAATTATTAAATCTAAAAAAATTGTCATTGCAGTAAATATAATCACAGTATGTGTCTACTGAACAAACCATACATCGTACAAATGTAAAAATTATTTAAATGATTAAAATTTTGGTGAACTTCACCCTAAACTTGTATTCCTCAACGAAGCATCACAAAATACACTTTCAAGTATTGCCACTAAGCTAATAGTTACAAAAGTTTCAAGATTACTCTAGTGGTGTGATTAGAAGCCCCGTTATGAGAAAATTATAAGAACTAAAATTGTTTCGTAAGAATAAAATGTACTCTCAAGTATCGTCTACAAAACTAACAATATTTCATAAAAATATAAAATTATGATTCTATCGCACTGGAGCACCCTTAATGTCGAGTATGTAAAGGACACACATGTTTTTGATAGTTTAGGTTTAGATGTTTTCATTTTTTCACTTTTAATTTAAATTAAGTCGCACTACTTTAGATGGTCTTATTTATTGAAAACAACTTGTAGAGAAAGCTAAGGACAAAGTTTTTTTATTTGATAAATAACACTTAAATATAGAGTAAGTATTACAGTACATACAGTATATAGTATGTTGTGTCTTAATTTATTTTGAGTGATTGTTAGTCTCACTTTGTAGCACTAAATAAGTCACTCGACTTTGGAAAGGTTAATTTATTAGAGATAGTTGAGTACAAAATGTACTATTAACAACGGTAGAGTAACTTACCAAGAGTTCAGCGAGGGTCCTGTTAAGTGCGTATACGTAACGCGAAATGGTTATTGATTCATTCTGATGGCAGATTTAGTATTAATTTTAATTTTGATGAGGTTCAGACAACGTGAAAAAGTACGCATATTTACACTACTTCTGTACACCTTAGGGTTATCAATTTTTCTTCACATTTTTTTTGTGTTAGTGAAATTCACTGATTCCGTGAGTGGAGCTGTTCGATTAAATTTTCCTCAGAGGAAAGCCGCTGGCAGTATGGGAATATTTACCTGACTCCATTGCAATGTGTAGATGCAGTAGAACACATTTTTTTACGCTCCCTGTTTTTAAAACTATCCACATTTTCCACCCTCTTTTTGAGGTCCAATTTACTATTTTACATAAGACATTTCCTATTTTTTACACTTTTCCTACGTTTTACAATACTTTTTTCAGGTTCATTGAGAAGTGTGGAAAAGGGTTCCAGTGTATTCATGTGGTACTATACAAATGCAATTTTGGTAAATAAATGTGTAAATAAAGTGTCGCGTATTTGTTTGTTGCAGAGACTTGGATAACCACACGAAGTTCTTCAGCTTGGCCTTCAAGGACCCACAGAAGGAGAAAGAGTATAACCAACACAAAGAGGCTTTCTCCAGTGTCTCTGTGCTGGGATGTCCACTTGCGCTGCTTGCCACATCCATAGCACAGATCATCGTGCTGCCCAGGTTAGTTGGTCCATACGCCACATCTCAGGACCCTATTCTGTAACTACTCGATCATTATACAAAGACAGTTACTGCGTAACTATCTTTACCATGTGTATTCGCATTCTGTAACTAAAAATGGCGCCGTGACTGTCTTTCAAAAGTCTCGTGACTCTCTTTACATAAAGATATGGCTATAGTGCGTTGTTTAAGCCTCGCTCTTTAGTTTTGCAGTGGTTGCGAAAATTATTTCTAAACGCAAATTAATACATTTATCAAAAATTTATTCGAACAGTTTTAACAATTATATATCACTGTTTGTGACTGAATTTTTCTGTTGCAGTATACCAAACGGATTTTTAGAATTTTGCCCCTGAAATATCACATATTTTGTTGTCAAAATAAGCCAAAATGAAGCAAAATAGTTTTTTCTAGCAAACGCTATATTATTATTTAAAAAATCGGTCTGACAAAATTGTGTATCGTACGACTGTACAGAGTCTCAAACTTTTTCAAAACATTTCGTTATAAAATATTCGAGTTATTTGCAATTTTTTGAAATAAATGAAAGATCATGGCCTTAAGAGGAGTCCTCGACTGGCGCAAGGACGGCGTTGCAGCGTGTCACGCGCATACATTTTTACGCGAAACCGCTCAAGTTTTTCATATTATGTTTACCTACGAAAAGAACACACATTTGAAACCATGCTTCTATTTTTTCAAAAATGCAGCACGCTTGTTAGAAACATGATATTCGGGCCTCTCAAAATGGCTAAAAACGGTTTTTTTTTAGACTGTTGTAACTCCGAAAATATTACATGAATTCGTAAAGTACAAAACGAGAGGCATGCGTTGGTCTTTACTTCAAACTATTAAAAAATAAAATATTAGGGCCACCGCTTAAAGTCCCATAGTAAAATGACTACAACGGAAACCTTGCACGCCAGTTTGGCGCGCTGAGAATAGAGGCGATATGCTTCTCGTAAAGCGTGGGACAGTGGCTCTTATCGCTACGCTGTTACCACGCGTCGAAGGTGGAAATTTTACACCGCGAAGGACTCCTCTTAAGGGACAAAGTTAATGAAAATGGCTGACATATTTAAGTTGCGTTCTTCGATAATCCTCGTTGGAGAACAAATTCAACTGAAGTGTTGCTTAGAAGAAGACAGAAATAGATTATTTAATTTTCCTTTAAATAATCTAACACACTTAGTGAATTATAGCTATGTGTATATTAACTTGTACTGCCGGCGCCAACGACAAATTCAATACAATACTCGTGCTGCTATCTCTTGGTCGGAGATACTATCATAGTGACAGTGCTGCAATCTCTTGTAAGCGTAGCACTATCCTTCTACGAGACATGAGTTGATGTTATAAATTTATAAATCGGAATTCTAAAGAAGAAGAAGAAGTAGGATTTACACAATTTGGAACTAAAAATAAATAACAAGTAATTCAAAACACGCTGTGAAAAGTGAGAAAATATAATTTAGTAAGACATATGAAGATTTTCTAAACTCATCCTATAGTTATGCCAAGTATATTAAGAGTGTTGTAAAGATAAGTGTTAGAGAATACAGTATAAAGACAGTCACGAGTGACTATTTTTATCGCTATAGCTTATGAAAGACATATACGTTTGAAGATCTTTATCAGAAGTGAAGTAAGAAGGCTGCTTTCCAAAACCTTACTCCGCGACTAAACTTTTTAAACTTTGACTGACCGAAAACATCTACAGAGTTGAAATCTGGTGACGTTTAAAAGCTTTAAAATAATTTCTCTGAACATCTGGTAGAAGTAACAATTTTACAGAAACGTTTTCCAAGAGTAACGGAGAGTAAAGTTGAAACTGATGGAAGGCCAAGTCAGTTTAAATGAACTCACAGAAAATGTGCATATGTTGATTACAGACACGGTTGGAAAGATGCAAATTACGGATGACAAGATTCTTGTTTTTGATTTAGAAGATGAGTTGTTATACTTCTACCGTTCTATAATTCTGTACTCAGGTTCGCGAATAGGTTATGGCAAGAGTATGATAACTTAAACACAGGCGATTGGTTTTTAAAGTGAGGTTTGTGTTATGTAAGTAAAACGGATAAATATAGTTTGTCAGGAAGTAGTTCTGAGGTTTTCGAAATTTTCCTGTAAACACCCTATTTACTATCTATTTAAACTTTAAGTTTCAAAATACACTTTTATCTAGCTTTTCTTGATGATTACTATAGGTTAGTTAACTCTACTTTCGGAATAACGTTCAGTAACACAATACTGGTGTGGATCCACATTTTTATTTGTTTGTTTGGTGAAGGAGGGCTCGTATTGCCATTTAACCAGTGCATGTCTAGACTTTGAGTAAGGTGAAAGGGAGGACAAATCATAGTTATAGAAAATAATAATTACAAATCCATGAAACAAAAATATATGTTTGACTTTACTGATTAACTTTCTTTTAATCAAATACATCTTGGAACAATTTCATTATGCCAAAAAGGATAATTTCTTAGACAAATAGTGTATTATCTGTATTTACGTTACAATATAATTATTACATCTCACTATGTTAAGGTCACACATTTCAAAGCAACATAATTTTCATATCAAAGAATACCTATATTGTTTCGTCAGAAGTACGTTTTAATTTGTACCTATTATTTTTTGGTAGCAATAAACATGTTTTTTTTTTTTTTTTCAGATTTTTGTATCTGAATTATTGCAATGTTTTATGCAAATAAGCTGAAATCAACGATAGTGATATTTTAGCGAATGAACTGTGCATTATTCTGCAAAATGCCTACTTAGAATTGTGCGTTGTATGTTTGCTCATGGCCTTGAATGATTTCAAATAGTTTTGCTTCAAACGATTTGAATTTTTTGTACAAATATGACAAAAAAACACTAACTCATCCTTAAAGCAATTTGAAATCACTGGGTAACTAGTGTGTGAGAAAACGTATCCGCTGAGATGTATTGTTATTACAGGGACTTACTCAACTACTTGTCGTTTGCTGCCGGCTTCCTGATGTTGGTCATCTGCTCCATGTTCTGTGTGGCTGAGTTCTTCCCAAAGGTAAGATCAAATCATGGTCAGGTTTGACTTTACGCTCGAATTATTCCAGTCACTCAGATGTCTATTCATTTTTTACGAAACTGTACTATTAAAGTAGGTCACAATACAATAATAGCTATTGGGAAATACTTCATAATATTATGAATATTTGTGTAAATATCCTTTGTCGAGTAAATTTATAGTTTGAAAGGAATGATTACTTTATGTAGGTAGTCATTAAATTATGAGATAATATGTATAACACAGCCGAACCACGAATAATATTGCACTGGATAACTGTGAGCACATGTGTCAATTTACATCTGGCCTTTGTGCTGTTGTTCCGCATAATTTTCTCCACTAAAATGATTGTTTTGATGCTTCTTTTGAAGTTTAAGATGTCTCTATCAATGCTATTCAAATTTCAAATCTTAACTAGCCAGTTAATATTAACTCCTTTTATTACCAAATGACAGAAAAACTAAGTTTTATTTTCTGTTTACTGTTCATAAAATATTGTAGCAAGACGAAACTTCGAGAACCGACAACGTTCCGAAAACTGGAGGCATTAGAACGAGTTTAAATGGTGCATAGTGTCAGTTTTTCTTTGTTCGACGACTAGTCTTCCTACTTGTTTGTGCCATTAGCACGTTAGAAAGTGCGAAGGTCGGACATAGATGATACACTTAAGTTATTGCAACGAAACATTAACCATAGTAACTTTTCTCTGAACTTATATTTCACAATTAAATAGATACTGCTCTATAATTAATGATTACAGTAACAAAATGTAACACCAGTGCAACACAAATCACATTTTGAAGTGTTATTGGCAACACACACTAATGTTTCACTAACCAGATATTGTTTTAAGCTAAATCCGGAAACGTTAATATTGTTTATGCATTTACTAAAAGTGTTTCGAGATTAAATTAAGTTGCATAAACATTAATACGTTTAATGGCACCCTACATACACAGTAACATTATCTCTTGATGAATAACAAATAACCAAAATGAGTTTTCTGTCCCCGCGTTAACACGTTTCTGGCTGTAGTCGTTTCTAATGGGAGGGAGCTGCATTAGAAATGGTAACCCTGCAAGGAATTGTTTAGTTACTTGAGCTTAGCAATATGCTACTGCAGTGACTTTCCTTGATTCGTTTGTATGTAGGATTGACAGACAAACTAAAGATAGCCATCACTTTGGGAGAGTGCAAAGCGTTAGTAAAAGGGTTTAGACAATTAAAACTTAAAACAGAACGAATTAAAATTAAGAGAATACTCAAGGCAACCTTTTCATATTTAAAACACAATGAAAAGGCAAGATTGATTCTAGCATAATGCAAAATACTGTTTTTTGCGCAGATTACAAATAAGTAAGCTGTGTTTTTCTTGCAGTTTTTTAAAATGAACTTTAAAGATGCGATCCTGTAAGACTGTGTGGAAATTATGATGTAAAGTCAAATTAATGCTCCTCTATTTCAGTTTTACGAACCACATCGTTACTGTCCTAGATACGCCAGTCAGAAAATGCTGCTGCTTTAAACGTATTAAGGGACCTATAAACGTAACCCGTTTCTACAACGCGTGCTGCATGTTTAAAACACGGAAGCATAGCTTAAAGTGCGTTTTCTTTTAAGTAGCAAAAGGCATTGAAAAAAAGTCAAGTAGTTTCACTTAATACAGAAAACACGCGATACACCTTATCAGCGTGCATACACAGGACGATGGTTTCTCTTAAGACGTAGGCGGCTCACAAATTTTCAATGTAAACAATAACGATGTAATCGATGTGACAGCCAATTATGATGTACGTTGAAGTTAGTGTATCTGGCTGTGATTTTTCGAGTGGCCATGGATATATATTTGAATTAAATAATTATCGAAATAATAATCACGAGGTGTGTAAACAGTGTACCACTAGTATTTACAATATTCAAAATATAATCTACTTAGAAAAAGGCATTTGTTTCCGTTAAAAGACATATCGTCTGAAATATTTTGTCATGATCAAACGAACATGGCTGTAGTATTGTGAGTTACAATTAGCCCTGTGAATGTTCATATTTTCTGTGCTTGGTTTAAATTACGATTTCAATTGCTTAAACACCTTAAGGAGCATGCCTACTCATGGCGGAAATCACTCGGTAGGTACGAGATGCTTTGGGCGGATTTGCAGAAGTTTTTCACAGTTACTACATTGAAAGAAATGATTCCGTTGTGAACGATTCCATATAAGTAAATGATGTTTGTTTAAGTTCTAGTGCTTAAGTATTTACGTTAAAAGCACTAATTGGTTAAACCCCTAACGTGATTCTTGTTAGTAGTGTTTCAACTTGTATGTTTAAGGTGTAGCTCATTACGTCGAACTACTTGGCTCGAGGACAGACGTATCCGAAAGCATGTGGTAGCAGTGTTATTACAATTTCTTGTTTCAATTCACTCCATCGCGTGGATTTTGTTTTCGGTGGTGCACCGAAATTCAGGATAAGTTGCAGAAGTCGTGTCCTGGGCTCAATGGTAGTTTACATTACGCCGTCGACGTGGGTTATGTTAAGTTAAATAATTGGCTCACTTTTAAATTGGAATATCCACCGAAACTTTTAATTTACTTAGTTATTGCATGTATGTGAGTTTTCTATGTGTTGTATATATGTTACCATGAAAGGGAGTATAAAATAAATTTGCAAATAATTGTATTATAATCTCTATAAGAAGAAGTGTGTAATTATCATAGCTTTCGGAGTTAATAAAAAATGTAATATTCAACTTTTGCAAACTTACAATCCAAATTGTTTAAAGTATTCCATTATGAAACTCTCGGCACTCTATCTATGCATAACATTTAACACCAAATCAGAAGAATATGTCAGAGCGAAAAAAAAATTAATATTCCACATTAACTGCCGTTAGATAAGTTCACAGCCTAATTGATAATATGCTACTGACATTTGCTTGTCAAGAAACTCAAATGATGTTACTACGTTCAGTAAACGAGCCTATGTTGAACTTACCTTAGAATTAAAATTAATTAGACGTTTTGTTAGAACTGTCACTTATGATTTGCATTATTACACTTTCAGTAAATTTTTAATTTCTGTAACAATTAGGTAATACTCGAATTTAAAGTTGTATATACTGATTTTAAATTCGTGTAACGCGAACTAACCTAATTAAAATATTTACACAGAAAATTAAGACAAATAACATTTTTGTCGAAGCGTCTATGTGTAAATATGCGCCTTACATTAACGCTTAACTTTCTGTGTAACATGCATAAAGAATATAATTTTAAAATAACTAACTAAAAAATAAACATTACAATCTAAACTCGTAAAATGATGATTTCAACCCTTGAATATTTTTTCTTTTAACCGATATGTATGTTACCAGTATTTATAACATACCTAACTCGAAAATTGATTTCGTAAGTTACAATTTTGCATGCACTTTTTTTATTCTTTTTCACAAGACGTTTCTGAAAGCGCTTATTTTTAAATGAAATTCCTTTGGTAGAGTGCAAATATTTTATGTTGCAATAATTAGATAATGTTTTGTTCAACAAATATTTCTGCGAGTACCAACTTATAGAAGTATTCGATTCTGTCAAACAAAATCTGTTAAGTGGAAACAAATACTTCTCATATAGTGCTAACTATCAGTTATTGTGGCTGAAAGACAACCTTTATTTTTTATTTTGTTGGGCAAAAATGTACTGCATGGTCGACCAAACGAAACATTTAGATTGTACTTCGTAGTTTCATACGATTAATTAAACAGTTACGAGGTTACTACAAATATATAACCTGAGACTGGCATGGTTTAGTAACGTACATACATATTCACCGCCATTCTTGAACACTAATATATGACGCATTAATTACGTTGTAATTACTTGTAAATCGTATGGAATTTAATCAGATATATTGTCGGTACCTGATACGGATATAATCTTTGTTTTCTGTACAAAATAATTCTACACGAAGCGTTATTAAAATAATTGTCACAGACTCTGCAAGAAAATACTCCCAGAGAATGATTACGAGCGCGTACTAGCATAAAGGTTTGGTTGGAACAGCAAATAGTAGAATCGTGCATTTCCAAACAAATTACGACGCTTGTGTCAGCCAAATGTTCTATTGCAAAGCGACAGTATTTTATGAACTCACCTAAACAAAATGAAAATTACTGAGTGCGAAACTGATTCATGTAACAAAAATATTCTGCTGGGTCTAGTAGTTCTACATGTTCATTTGGTACAACAAGTTGATTAAAAAAATGTTTTCTGGTGCATGCTTGCTGATGTATTGCTAGAATGTAAACCAGGCATGTAAGTGAAGAGAATAAAGGTGCGTTTTGCAGGTTTTCTGTAAATCTCTGGTGAAGTACAGCGAGCTGATGAACAACACGCTCTGGACGAGGCGCTTCATGAGTGTTGTCATGATCCTGCTGCTGGGAACCGCAAACACTGTCGACATGGTGAGTCTTGTGACAACTATTAACGTGTTTAAAGGCTTTAAGGTGGCTCCTTTAGGGTTTTCAAGTGAGGGAAAAACTTAACTTTATATCGGTATGAACAAGTGTTCGTTTTGCAGACATTTCTTTGGAGTACATTTTCCTCTTACAAAACTAATAGCTCAGCAAGTTTTCCACGTGATGTAAGTTCGAAAAATAATTTAAATGTTTTTCGTTCTTATAAGAAGCAAAAACCAATAAACATAATGAAATTAATAAATTCACTTTGGAACTACATATCACATTACGTACATAGAAATCCTTCACATGTGCACGCAATTTGAATTTTTTTCTACTGTAATCAATTATTTTAATATGAAAATATTTTGAATTAGGTTGGGCCGGCTGTTTGACTAGCGAGACATGCCTGTCGCACGTCCGGCCTGAGGAATGGTTGGGAAGAGACTGAGATGAGTTTGGAGCAGAAACGAAATGAGAGAAGAGAGGAAAAAATTAGTTCCCCGAAAAAACCACCCGGCCAACGGCCACATCCGCCACGTTTCTCCGTTGAAACGTGGTCGAACCCGCAGGTGATCGAACCAGAATCGCCTCGGTGGGAGGCTAGAGGCACGATCCTTCGACCACCGCGACCCCAACTTCAGCAATTAAGGGCGATGTCTACCACAATTTTCATCATCATTATTTAATTTTTTATTTGTACCAGATATTTTTTTCTTATTTTAGACACCAAATGTGACTAATTTTGGCTCTTATGAAAAATTTTTATCTCTCATAGTTTTCGCGTAATGGCTTGTTAAAACCATATTTTGCATGTTTCCATTTAAACGACTACACTGAAACCAACTGATATACCAAACTCAAAAAAATCACAGTGGATAAAGACAATGCAGGCTACTATGACATGCTCATAAAATTAAAGAATATAATTTATTTGTATTTAAAAAAATATATTAAATTTTTTAAATTTTTATTTTCAGTTTCAGCATTTTTTTAAAATTCAAATACTTTTTATTATTTATTTTATGAGCATGTCATTGTAACCTGCAGTGTCTTTATCCACTGTGATTTTTTGAGTTTGGTCTATCAGTTGGTTTTAGTGTAGTCGTTAAAACGGAAACATGCAATATATGACTTTAACAAGCCAGTACGCAAATATTATGAGAGATAAAAAAAATTTCATAAGAGCCAAATTTAGTCACATTTTGTATATGAAATAAGAAAAAAATATATCTGGTACAAATAAAAAACAAAAAAAAATAGTGATGAAAATTGTGGTAGACCGCGCCCTTAAAAAGCCTCATTTAAAGGGAATCAGTACCAGCCATTTTTTTAAAATAATGTAACTTCTGTATTTACTTTGGCCGCAAATTTACTGTAATGTTTTATAGTTTGACAAGAAAGAGGGAATAGTTACTTACATCCTACACTGTTGGCATCGCTTGACTACTATCGCTTATAGTAAGGTTAATTGCATCAATTATTTCGAAAATGGGTTAAGTCATCAAATATGTGAAAATGTGGTTTAACATAAAAGTGTATGTTAATCCCTAAATACATAGTTTTTTGTGAAAAAGAAACCAGTCATCATGCTGTGTAATGTTGAAAGTAGAACTGAGTTCGTCACTTTATTTTGAAAAACAGAGAGTCGGGGACCTTTTTCAAAATAAAACCAGGCGTGTATTAAATTATGTGACAGTAAACAAATAAAACGTCTATGTAAATAGAACAGTAAGTTTAATTATTGTTGATTTGGAGTGATGTAATGTAGGTTAGAATAAAGTTTATGTGTGTTTGGTGACTTAAAACCTAATAACAATCTACCAAAAATATGTCTGCAAGTGAATACGAAGAAAATGATTGCATTAAACTCAAAAGGGGCGTGCAAAGAAGTGAAACTTCCAAGCAGAACAAGATAAAAAGGGTTCAGATTCGTGGTGAAGCTCACGTCAACAAATGGAAATTATGGCGTATCGATAGAGTTTATATTCCTAAACAATACAATGATCGTGCTGATGCGGCAAGTAACTTGGGAAGATTTACCTCAACGTTGCACACTTCAAATTGCTGCAGTGAGTATAAGAAATAGTGACCAAAGTTCTACAAAAAGACTACACTGTCTACAGACTCTCTTGGAAAAGGAGTTCCAAAAGAAAGGAAGGAGCCATTTCAAGTTTCTAACTATTGAATTTGCGAGTACAAGAGTACAACACCAGGTGTTATAAAAACATGGCACTTCGTTGATGGATTGCTTGTAAGTACCTTCAGACTGAGTACATCTGGATGAGTACATATGTTGCCAAGTGAGGATTCCTACAGTGATGACTGTCCAGTATCAATCAATGTGAAAAACGTCCAGGTGTTAAAAAACTTCTGATGTACACAGTGCATTTTATAGAGAGATTGTACAGTGGAAAACTACTGGCACCATCGAAGATACTGATGCATTTGAAGCGTTATGATACTTTTGATCAAGATGTTGGTGGGAATGATGTCATATTTTGTTTGTTGGCTGTAAAATATGTTAAATGATTTTTTCCCTTCTATTTTTCATGGTTTGTAGAGCACAACTTTATGTTTGCTCTGTAACAATCTAAGTATAATATTGTTAAAACATTATCAAGCATGCTGTATTAATGTTTGTAGTCCTATACAACAATAACATACTTAGAATGACAAACAACTACTAAACTTACAGTGTGTTAGTGTGATCCTGATGTACACAGTGAATTTGCTAGAGAGATTGTAAAAGAGTCTGATACATTTGAAGTATACAGATAATTTTGATCAGATTGTTGATTGTTATGATGTCATATTCCATTTGGTAAATACTGTGTTATGTTGCCTTATGATATTTGTTAAATGTTAGTCATGTAAGTAATATGTTATTCCTCTAGTGCAATCATTGAAGTGTTAAACTAACCCAAATTCTGATACTGTATTGAATCAACTGCTAGAAGTTTTCCTCAGTAAAAAAATCAAACACGTGTCATTAATGTTCATAGATCACATTGCATTTCCAACAGTTTTGCATCTTTTATCAACGGTAATTAGTGAAAACCTTTCTGTTTACTTTGAAAATGTATTTAAGTAAAATGTTTAATATGTGACTTTCAACTGCAAAATAGTTTTTCTTTGTCTTATCAAACGTACTGTGCTGCTGTTCAGTTAACCACAATGCAAGACCACCAACAGACAAATAATTTCAACCCAAAGAATTAACGACAGACAGTTTTTTACTCCTCCTGGAAACTTTGAATGTGATGACTTAACCCCTTTCAATAAAACTGATCCAATTCTGCTACATGTTGGAAAGATCAATGTTAAATGTTTGTCACCGGGACAATTTACGCTGTTTGAGCGCTGGTATCGGTACAAGGTGTGAATTGATCAATCACAGAACTTTCCTAAATTTTAAGTTACATTAAGTTGATAATTTAAGTCACGAAATTTTTCCTTTTACATTAAAATAAAATTAAGTGACTTCTGTCAATTCGAAGCGTATTTAAATTTAATTTTACTACGGTATCATATTTCACATGATCTCTCAGCGATTGCAGTGAAACTAGCGGCAGAAATTTTCTCCGTGCTAAACTCCCCCATAAGAATTCTCTCTAGCCTGTAGTTGAGGTAACTTTACTTATACTATACCTGCGACCGTCCGTAGGAAAATATGACTTTCTTCCTCCGGAAGGTTAGTAGTAAAAAAATAAGGCAGCGAAGGTGTGACAATTTGAAAACGATTAAGAGTTAGCGGATGGTAGTTTTCTCTTTATGTTTGAGGTACGGAAATGAGGAGGGTGATAAGTCAAACATAACACATACGTCAAACACCTCATCGCATCTTGGCGCAAAATATTAAACCAGCGTGCGGTGTTTTCGTAGAAACCGTTTTTCAATGGGAGTTCAAGTGATGACCCAGTGGTTTTATTTGTAGTATACAGTTTGTGGTAATATCCAATGCCGGTTTATATGGCTTAGTTATAAGATTACGATCGATATTTTCTCAGCTACAGCAACGTGAAAAAACCATTTTTAGCAATTTCGAACAGCTTGTAAATCGTGTTTTTGAGAAGCGGATGACATATTTTAAATCATAGGGACACAGTTCGAAGTAGGTCTTCTTTTCTTAGATAAACGTAACAAAAATATGTTTAATAGTCATACAAGAAAACATACTTTCCGTATCACACTACAGCACGTCTCATACGTCCGGTCCACTCACTGTTAAGGACTAGTAAAACTTACTATGATGAGTTTTTCTAAATTCCTACCTGAATAAAAATTAGGAAATATTTGGTTGTAAATATTTCAATATGGACGTAGCTAAGTACTTTACCTTGAATTATGTACATTGTGTTAAAAAATTAAATCGTAGCTGTGAAACAGTTAAGCCTATTAATTTTTAAGATAAAAATTCTCCCTCACATAATAAACACTAAGTAACTCCCAGTACCAATTTCATCCATTAATACGAACGTAATAGTAAATTGTAATGTTTATGTAACGAAACATTGCTGGTTATTAGTTACATACTTCAATTATTAAACGAAATTGAATATTATTAACGAAGAGGTGACGCAACCTCTTAAGAAGATATTATCTGTGCCATGTTAGAAGACTATTTTAATGTATGGAACTTATAGATAGAGAGAATGGAAGAATTCGAAGATGGCAGGTACTGATCCCCTTTGTTTGATGTGCGGAGACGGTGAAGCGTTAAGGTTCAACTTTCCACACTCGACGGTAACAGCATCGCTTCTATTCGCGGCGCGCCAAACTGGCGTGCAGTGTTTCCCTACTACTTTTTTCACATGGGACTTAAAGTAGTGTCCCTACAATTGTACTTTTGGGATGTTTGTAGTAAAGCCTGACGCATGCTTCCATTTTTCGGTTTTACGAATCCAGCCGGTATTTTTCCAGTTACAGCTGTCTAAAAAAAAGCCGGTTTTTAGCCATTTTTAGGGGCCCCAAAAACATGTTTCTAATAAGCACGTTGCGTTTTTAAAGTGATAGAAGCCTAATTTTGACTGTTTGTTATTTTCGTTCGTAAACATATTTGGAATAAATTTTACTATTTCATGTAGAAAAGAATAGGCGCGGCATGCAGTGACACCGTTCGTGCGTCAGGTGCATAAGCCTCTCAGTTGGATGGAGTTATACAGAATGGTACCAATCTGCATGGCAATACATTTTGAGATAATCATTCCAAGTAGACGAAGAAGGCAAGACGTATATCCTAGAAAAAGAACAAACATTAAATCGTAATATTTTAATAAAAATAAGATTAAAAAAACACGTTTTACAAGGCTTATATAGACACAGTAGAATATGACTTTTAATGGGCGTCCCTAGCGTCCCTTCAAATGCGTTACAGTGATTTACGACTATTTTCATTTTGACAAAACTATTTAACGCACATTATATATGTATATCTAGGAAAAGAACTCACACTTCAAAAATGTCGCTATAGTTTTGAAAATTCGGCACGTTTACTAGAAACACTATTTTCAGTCCCCTCAAAATGGTCAAAAATGGCATTTTCACACTGCCGTATCTGAAAATTAACACCAAATTCGAAAAAGACAACTATAGAAATAAGCGTTGGACTTAGAAGTACACTGCCCACAAATAAAGTAATGTGCTCACACTTTAAGGTCCCATAGGAACAGGTTAAGACTTAAATTAAAGATTTGAAAAAAAAAAACCGACTCACAGGATACTAAATTTCAAGTCGATTAGACCAGTAAAATTGCTCACATTCACTGAAAAAAAATTAGAATGTAACTGATAATTTTTAAACAGCTGCACAGATTTCCTTGAATCATGACTAAGAACACTCTAGATCAAGTCACCTTTCAAACAAAAACAAACTAAATCAAAATCGGTTTATACGTTTAGGAGCTACGTGTTGCAGAGACAGACACATCCAACTTATAACACCCCTCTTTTTGTGTCGGGGGTTATAAAGGATAATTGTAAAGCACTGCACGCCATATGAGGGGCTTGCGCGGAGAGGCGATAATTAGAGACATGCAAAATTCGCGTTATTTCCTGACAGCTGACTAGACTCCAAGTGAATATAGGTTCGTTAGACGTCTCCCGCTGACCGATATTATCGTGACTTGCCGCGGAGAATACTTACACGGTAGAGAGGCCAATCTCTGTAAAGACGTAACACACGTAAACGACAACACATAAAAGTTCGTGGCCAACTGAATCGCAGATTATGCCCTGTTATCTATAGGAAAGTGAAGTTTAGTTTGCAACTAAGTGATAACGCGAATTTGGCATGTCTCTAGGGATAATGCATTAAATACGTGGGCAAGTGGCACTCTTACAGCTCCTGCCTCACACACACAAACGCAGCCTATCTAGGGTAGGGAAGCCCCTTAAGGGCGCGGCTACCACATATACGTCACCATGTTTTTATTTTCAATTTGTACCAGATATTTTTCTTCTTGTTGTAGACACAAAATGTGACTAAATTTGGCTCTTATTAATTTTTTTTTATTTCTCATAGCTTCAGCGTAGTAACTTGTTTAAGTCAAAATTTGCTGTTTCGGATTTAAGGACTACAGTAAAACCAACTGACATACCAAAGTGAAAAAATTCACATGGGATAAAGACATCGCAGGCTACACTGTCTTGTACATAAAAGCAAAGAGTATTTATTTGTATTTAAATAAATATGTTGAAACTTAAAATAAAAATTATAAATTTGTTATATTTTTTGTAACACAAAAAAAATTATTTTGTTGTTAAACATAACTGAATTTGTAGCCTACAACATCGTTATTCACTGCGAATTTTTCAGTTTGGTAAGTGAGTTGATTTTAATGCCATCCTTAAAACAGAAACATGCAAGTTTTGGCTTTAACGAACCACTACGCAAAAACTATGAGAGATAAAAACAAACTAATAAGAGGGATATTTGGACACATTTAGTGTCTAAAACAAGGAAAATATAACCGGTGCAAATATAAAAATAAAAACATTGTGATGAAAATTGCTGTAGACCGCACCCTCTCCAGCAATAATTTGTTGATTGGTTCCCTCTTGTATAACTCCATCCAATGGACGACTTGAAGTACACGCCCCCTGACGTCACCGCAGAGGAAAAGTACTGTGGGAAACAAAGCTTGTTTACAAACATGCTGATTTGTTAGTTGGTAACTGCAGAAAGCAAACTTGTTGCGCATTCATAGATTTGCACGCAAGGGTAAAAAATAGTAGTTTCTACTTCATGGTAAAGATACGCACATACATAAGATTTATGTTTACTTGAAAAAGCGGTAAATTCCAAACAAACAATCAATATTCTTGACGTACATCTTGACGTGACCAGTGTGCAGGGATTTTGGCGATGCTGCAGTCAGGGGGGAAATGACAGATAAATATACCCTTAGGCGCCAGTTCCGCATGGATGGCCAGCTCGGCGGAACACGAGCATGAGATCTCAGCCTCAGGGAGTGTGGTCGACGGCCCAGCGGCTACCCTGCTGGTCACTGATGTCCTGCGGGTTGTATACATATAAAACAGACACACACTATTTGTTGCACCCTTGTTAGGCCAGGGCGACGCCTTGTTGTCACTTCGGGGGTCACACACGTAAAATAAAACACTTGTATATCACAACTAATTTATTTGTCTCACGAC
>PNEQ01084658.1:0-36941 GCA_003012365.1 Medauroidea extradentata
TGTTCTATACAGCAACTATGTCATCAATGGTTTGTGTGTCTTGTGAGGCTGCTGTGTTTACTGGCACTAATGCATGTTCTATACAGCAACTATGTCATCAATGGTTTGTGTGTCTTGTGAGGCTGCTGTGTTTACTGGCACTAATGCATGTTCTATACAGCAACTATGTCATCAATGGTTTGTGTGTCTTGTGAGGCTGTTGTGTTTACTGGTACTGATGCATGGTAAACATAACAGCTCATTGTGCCTTGTAGAATGTGTTACTGTGGTTGCATGCTTGTAGCTACTGGTCACCACCTTTTGTAGAAGCATCTGTATTCGTGTGTTATCTGTGTACCTTTTGTAACTTATTGCTTACTTCTATAACACCCGTGTTTATGCCATATTACAAGGGATAGAATAACAATTAAAGATACTGACTTGACCTACATGGAGATGTCTAACAGGTGCAAAGTTTTGTGACGAATTTTTTACACGTGCGTATGATAATTTGATTGTAGTTATTTTGCATTCATCACAGGAAAAATCATTTCAATTTAATTACATGTACCTCAAGGCATTACTCCATTAGATTAGAAAATGCAAGACAGTGTTTAAGGTAGTATTTTTGCAAATTTTAATTTATTGATTTATTGGTAGGTACAAGTTGGTAAACATAGTTGGCAACATGTATACACCTTTACGTTGTGTTAACGCTGTGTAACCCACAGTAGGCCAACCACTGAAAACGTTTTATTATGTTGGTTTGCTGAACATTGGCATTGTTAGTAAACAATTCATTAGCACAAAACACATTTTCTTTGTTATTTTAAGTTCAAATATTCCAAAATTTTCACGAATTATGTATTTGTCCTTCATTTATTATTATTCAACATGTGGCAGCATAGAGCAGTTGGTAAGGCGTGGACAAGAACTCCAACATGGTGTCTGACTGTGGTTCGAATCTATCTCGACTCTCGTCAAAATTTTTATCGATTTTAATAATTTGTGTAACCCACAATAACTCTGATAATAAAATAATTATGAATATCACGTTTTATTTAACTTTTGAAGAGTCAATTTTGTGTGTATTTTGTAGAGAAACTATGGCGCAACGTCGGTTAATGTTTAGCATTCCATATGTTACACTCACGATTTCAACAATCCGACGACGTTGGGCCAATGTAGGAAATCAGTAAGAATACAACCAAAAATTAATTTTGGACCTACGTTGTTACATGCAACATTTCAATGTTAAGCCAGCGTAGCATGGAAACGTTCTGCCAACGTTGGTTCAACCAGTAGTTGCTACTGGGATGTTTATGAATCGTCTTTACAGCTCGAACACAGTGGGCTGTCGTCGTGAATTTAACTTCACTTACATACGTATATAACTGTCTAAGACGGGACTTCACGACGTTTCGAAATTCTTTAATTAAGGAAATGAAAAAACATGAAATGTGTGTTCGATTATTCTTCCATATATATCGAACCAGTCGAGATATTGAAGTGCTGTCGTAGGGACTCAAAATATTATTTCGAGATTTCTTCCGAATACAATACCAAAGAAATAAAAAAATGTGTAAAATGTTTTTAGATTCGTGATGGATACATATATATATATATATATATATATATATATATATATATATATATATATATATGTGTGTGTGTGTGTGTGTGTGTGTATCCCATGGAACTTTTAGAAATTGACGAGAATTTTGTTTACAATCAAGGCTTACTTAAATACCTGAAATTTAATTATTTGATTATTCGATTTTCGACATCTTATTGGGGAGGGGAAGCAGGGCAAAGTAATAAAATGCGAATAAAGGCGTTTTCAATTAATCGTCTACATATCTCGAATCTAATAGGTTATCGTCACGGGTTTAACTTAATTGTGACGCTCATAATATTTGCCTTAACTGCCGATAAGTTTTTTCTTTCGAAATTGTAATCCTAAAGGGGTGAAAAGAAATGCAATGTGTTTTGTATAAATCCACTATTAGTATCGAACCTATCAAAAATAGAGTTTCTTTTTTTGCATTATGATGTTTAATTCGTAAATGCCCGTTAACGTGTTTCAGAAGTTTTCTACGTTCAAACTTGACTTTCACGATAGGGAACTACATATTGATGGCACTGTCATCAATGGTCGTGCTCGAGGTAAATGACGCATCATACCACGTATACTACTTCTATCATCCGAATACATTCTCATATTCAAGGTCTGTTTTGATATGGCTGTAAATAAGGCAAGTGACAGTCGTATCGCAGGGATAAACTTAGGACAATTTTTCACATGTACAGCTGAGCTACTTAGCCTACCTCAGAGTAAGTACAACCTGCATCTTTGTTATCCTAACACTTTATGGCCGAGCTACTAATTTGACGTTCAAAGTGGTCCTTCAACTAAAGTAAATATTCGCCTTTAGAAGTAATAGACGCGGGCAATGCCACGGACGTACTGCTAGCTAATGTGTTACCAGCTAGTATTTCATACAAAGTAAGACCAACTGAAGAAGATTTAAATAAGTTCTAATGAAATGTGATGAATAGAGCGTGAATGGTTTAGTATACAGGCATGTAAGGCGTATGGTGAAGGAAGAGTGTGCCACTAGCAGGGTGTGATATGGCCTAGGTGGTGTGACTGCAGAGTCTAGCAGGAAGTACAGACTACTGTGGCATGGCCTCATCTCGCCGACAAAGAACACAAGGGTGCCTTGTGGAGCTCACACTACACCACCAAGCGCGCAAATATTTGGCAGCTCGCGCCGTCCTCTCTGGGAGGTCCCTGTCTTGGGTGACTGCCCCTCTCATAGTTCTTCCCTTCATATCAACACGCTTCCCTACAGTCAGCGATGAAAACTTCGACAAACACTGTGAGGCATAACTTGCCTTCAATATATGTATTGTGTAATGGTATCACAGTTGTGAGCAGATAGCATGGACATAGGAATGTACTGCTGTTCGCGCGCCAGTTACGTAGACCTGGCCAAGTGGCCACTGACATTGAAGCTGCGTCAAAGTAGTTCTAGACGCATCGCCTTGTCGAACCTTGTCGTTGCCACAACAACCGTAGCCGCCGTGGTTTGCCCTTACTCAGTGGACGTTCAGAACATATGTTTGACCCACAGATGGGCCACGACAACATATATTACACAGAAGTCTGCTTGACTTTTATGTATTTCGTACATCCTGTGTTTATACTTTCATACTAGCGGCCATTTAATACTTTTAGCATAGTATAATGTATCTTAGGAAAAATTTTTTCAGGATTTCATCTAACTTGGTACATGTATACTACATTCAAAGCTGACATTACTGTTGTGTATCTCGTTGGTCCTGTGTTCAATTTTATATATATATATATATATATATATATATATATATATATATATATATATATCTGGACTACAGGTGGTATACTACGCACGATGACAAAAGTAGTAACGGTGCTAGGTAACAAATATGCGGCGTGAAAACTCACCACGACCTAAATAAAGAGCTCTACCATAGGTAAATGTATCATTGGCGACGTACACTATGTCAAGCAACAGTTTCCCCGTACCTAGAGACTAGTGTCATCGTCACTAATGACTACTTTCCTCTTCTCAGACGCATAATGTAAGTCAACTTGCACGCTCGATGTTCCCTAAACTATCTTCCATCGACAAGCCTACAACTGCTAATTCATTTAGAATTGTATATTTTCTAGCTTCACGAACGGTTCAGAAATGATAAATGACAGATAAATTTTGTCAGTTTACGGTAGAAAGTCGTACTTGAGTACTGAAGGGAACAGGATATCGTCAATATGCGGACTTTATTACCCGCATTTACATTAAAAATAATTGGTAATGTTATGATAAAAGGAGCAACGTTGTGAGGTTTTTGGTCTTCCTTGGGAACGATCAGCCACAACAGCAGCAGGTAGAGGAGTAGCTGGTCGCACATCACGTGTCAGTAGCTCAGCTGCACAGACAATTATACAGCAGAGTCTCCTGCCAACCTGGCCACCAGACTAGAAGACTTCACAACATGTCATATGACAGGTT
The DNA here is from genome assembly GCA_003012365.1 of Medauroidea extradentata. Classification (NCBI taxonomy): domain Eukaryota; kingdom Metazoa; phylum Arthropoda; class Insecta; order Phasmatodea; family Phasmatidae; genus Medauroidea; species Medauroidea extradentata. The sequence continues at coordinate 4,038 of PNEQ01084658.1, forward strand.
ATGTATTCAAGAAAGGGACCTGTAGCGTCTTGAGTACTATTTGCTACAACTTTAAGCGTATCTTCCTCAGTATAATATTACAAGTCTAGGTAACACCTTGTTTGATGGTACTGCAGCATATTTATGTGCTAGTAGCTGTATGTTACATCTAGATGACAAGACTTTGCTTGAATTAAGCTGTAACCCTAACAGCACAGGTGGTGCTGGAAACGTTGCTACAACGTTACAATGTGCTAAGTTCGTCACAGACTATATAAACATGTTGCCTACATGTGCCAGAAACGTTACAACTGCAACGTCGCCGAGGCAACCTAGCAGCACGTTGCCTGCACGTGCCAGAAATGTTTCAGTAGCAACGTTGCAGAGAGGAAACCTAGCAGCACGTTGCCTGCACATGCCAGAAACGTTACAACTGCAACGTTGCCGAGGCAACCTAGCAGCACGTTGCCTGCACGTGCCAGAAACGTTACAACTGCAACGTTGCCGAAGCAACCTAGCAGCACGTTGCCTGCACGTGCCAGAATGTTTCAGTAGCAACGTTGCAGAGGAAACCTAGCAGCACGTTGCCTGCACGTGCCAGAAACATTACAATTGCAACATTGCCGAGGCAACCTAGCAGCACGTTGCCTGCACGTGCCAAAAACTTTACAGCTGCAACGTTGCAAAGGGAACCTAGCAGCACATTGCCTGCACGTGCCAGAAACGTTACAATTGCAAGGTTGCCGAGGCAAACTAGCAGCACATTGCCTGCACGTGCCAGAAATGTTTCAGTAGCAACGTTGCAGAGGAAACCTAGCAGCACGTTGCCTGCACGTGCCAGAAACATTACAATTGCAACGTTGCAGAGGCAACCTAGCAGCACGTTGCCTGCACGTGCCAGAAATGTTTCAGTAGCAACGTTGCAGAGGAAACCTAGCAGCACGTTGCCTGCACGTGCCAGAAACGTTACAACTGCAACTTTGCCGAGGCAACCTAGCAGCACGTTGCCTGCACGTGCCAGAAATGTTACAATTGACTTTCTCCACCATACTAGTTAATTTCATTTCTGACCAACAGATGCCATACATGAATAACGGCTATTATTTTATATTTACATGTACAAATAATCCAAAAATTCTGTATTTTACATTAACTAATGTGGTATCCCATTTACTGTATTATAAAAATCTTAAAAGTTGGGAAACAACATTTCCCATTGTAAAACTGTTTAGTATTCGCTTAATTATGACAGGGATGGTAAGCATTTTATTTTATTTAAGTACCATTAATATTGGAATGCTTTTCATATCAGTGATTGTGCATCTAAATGATCAATTCAATACAAACGATGGTAATTTTTCGTACCTTCATTTCGTCATCATTCTTACATTAAGTGATGATGATGTAAATATTTTCACTTTGAGCAAAGGTGTATGGAAGATAAAAAAAATGAACCTAGAAGTATTGAAATAAGGCGCTGGCAACATGCTGGCGAAATGCGGGAAACGTCACATTGCAACGTTGCCTGCACGAGACGTTGGCACGTTGCCGGCACTTATTCTGCACATTTCTGGCACATCACAGCACATTGTAGCAACGTGCAGGATGTGTGCTATTAATGTGCTGGCAACGTCACATTGCAACGTTGCCTGCACGAGACGTTGGCACGTTGCTGGCACCTTTACTGCACATATCTGGCACATCACAGCACGTTGTAACAACGTGCAGAATGTGTGCCATTAATGTGCTGGCAACGTCACATTGCAACGTTGCCTGCACGAGACGTTGGCACGTTGCCGGCACCTATTCTGCACATTTCTGGCACATCACAGCACGTTGTAACAACGTGCAGAATGTGTGCCATTAATGTGCTGGCAACGTCACATTGCAACGTTGCCTGCACGAGACATTGGCACGTTGCCTGCACCTATTCTGCACATTTCTGGCACTTCACAGCACGTTGTGCAACGTCACAATGTTACACTGTAACGTGCAGGCAACGTGCAGGCAACGTTGTAGTGCTGTTAGGGAACCGGCCCATAGCATTTAAATGTAAATAAATAATATATATTGTAAATACTGTAATTTATGTTAGGATAATCGCAGAAAGTCGATAGAAATTTCATTATAATTAGAGTTATATGCTTTATGTGACTCAATTGCAAAAATTTGTTCAAAGTAATTAAGCGTGTAAGTTAATTTTGCATACTGTCGAGAGACGCAGTATGACCAGAGGATTGTGGCATTGTCACGGCAGATTGACGCCAACACAGCAGGGGAGGGAAAGTTAGGAAAACATGGGGTGAAAGCGAGCAGTCTTGAGCCGACGAGGGGCGCGCGGCTTGGATGCTGAAAATTAGGGCACCGAGAGGCGTGGATACGCCCACCCCCTGCTGTGCAATTTAATATTAACTTTATAATCATTCATCTGAATTTTATAATATTTTGTAAATAAGTTCAAAGGGATATTAATGTTAATGTGTGTGAATTTAAAAAAGACGCAATAAATTGATACGGAGGAAAGTCAGGGTTCGTTGTTGTCGTCACCCACGAGAGACGCGATCGGCTGAAAGTTAAAAAGGGGGGTGGTGCTAGGAGAGTTCGCCACGTAGGCGCGAAGGCGAAAGTTAAGGAGGTTTCCGGCGGCAACCTCTGCGAAGAGTGGTCGCGTCACGTGGAGCCACCGCGGACGTTTGTGGGAAGCCGCGGAGAAAACAGACTTCTGCTGCAACCTTTACGATAGGTGGACGCGTCTCGCGGGTCAATTCGCGGGAAGTCGCAGTTAAAAGATTTAGCACGATATGCAATATAGCATGTCATCTCTCGTGGGACTGACGAAACAAGTTCAGGCTCTTCGAAGTATCGAAGTACATAAACTGCCGGTGTTTGAATCTATAATAATAGATCCCCACCCAACATTAAGAGAGAGATGATATACTAAGGCATTTATTCTCTTGGTTTAAGCCTATACAATATATCAGTGTTGTTCTTATTCCTTTAACAAGTTGCATTCAAATTTGAACTCTTGTTTGTACAATTTTGTGGCAATGCATTTCACGTGAAAGATTTACATAATGCAGGAACCATACGAACAAATTACTGATTTTGTTTAGAATATTATTATTTATTATTTAGGTTTCTGATAATTAAACCAGTGTTAAAAGTAGGTTCAGATGTAAATATCGGAATGTGTTTATTTATTTGTTTGCTGTTGAACTCTCTTAAAAAGCCTGCATGTGTTCCTCTGTATGCGATGTTGTTCTACGTGTCAGAGGTAAACATCGCTGTAGCTAGTAATTGTGTCCGCACATTGCCTCGCCAATCGCGCTCATGAATTGTTTATATTGCTTGGAAGATATTTTTGTGGTGGGGGAGGGATATATTCATGATGGTGGCGACACATCGGCTGACTAGACCATACGTCAGCGGATCTGTGCCAGGGCAAACACATATCCCTTCTTTCTGTTCCCCTAAATGCCTGTGAAGATCCGCGCCTACCAAAACACACAGACTATTATTTGCTGTGGAGCCTACGAACAAGACATGTTTACAGCTGACACCACATTACGACATTGAGTGAGTGACCTTCGTAGTCCAGTTTGTCGTGTGTCGATCAAACATATTTTTATCCATTTAAGTTTTGGTGTTACTGCGGCCACACACACACACACACACACACACACACTATCTCTCTCTCTCTCTCTCTCTCTCTCTCTTTCTGTCTGCCTTCCCGCTTTACCGTAAACACACCCACAGCAGTTGAAACATAGTTTACAAGCCACTTGGCTTATTTAATTAACAAATGATACCACCAAAAATTGTGTGAGCCTATAACACACTGCCCATTAAATAATACATCATTAAATATAAGTGTTTACAAAACTGCTTAAATTTCAGCATTAGTTCTACTATTCGGAAACAACAGCAGAATAAGTATCAGTATCTTATAGACAGGAAAAAAAATAATACTTACCAATACCACATTTTTAGTTTGCCTTTTGAAAGAAATCTAGACTTTAGAGATCACGTTCCTTTGTGTAGATGTGGGGGTGGGGGTGCACACCCCCTCTTCTTGAAAACAATTGAACAAATGGACCAACTTTCGTACAATAAAGGTGCTTAATGATTGATCCAATTACTGAGATTTATTCCCGCTTTAGGCACGTGGAAGACTGAGGTAACCGGCAGACTGACAGTGTGGCAATACTGTCGCGAGACTGGAAGGCGAAGCTACTCTAACTCTGAGTGTTTGTAAACTCAAATGCATCCCAAAAGTCTAGTTTCAAATAATTTACAGGGAACAACCTACACATCTATGCGCTTTGGTAAAGGTAATCGGGGTGTTGAGCGTACATGAAATCTGAAAGTCTACGTGCTGTCTGTCTGGCACTCGTCGCATCCTCTTCCACTAAATGGAGTACATCCTCATCAAACTCAGGTGTACGGCGCCGCCATGGAGCACCACAGTTGGCCCTACTGGGTATGAATGTAACAGTTTCAGTTGTCCGCTGGTACACAATAGCAAACAGTGAGTGCGAAGGTGTATGGCAGTATGGATAACGCTCCACATACAGATGGCGAGCAGCCCTGCCATTGCACCGAGCATCGCCCTACAATATCATGTCCACATATTCCGCAAACGTGTATTCCATGGATAACAGCAACACAGTAGGTAATAACTCTGCCACTGGCTAAGAAGTTGCAAGCGGAGTATATGGATGTACTTGAAGCAATGCACGCTTCTTGAAGCCACATTAGCAAGTCTTCGAGAGCAACGCGACAGAAGCACTGACACATTCAAGCAACTATTCAAAGAGTCGGAAAAGTTAGCAACAGAGATGTGGATACAAATCAGTAAGCCAAGGACAACCAACCTGCAAAAAAAAAAAACAGACCAAATTTAAATTTGCAAACAGTTGAAGAAGATTACTATCGCACAGCTGTATATGTTCCTTTCGTTGACTTCATTATCAATGCAATTTATTCCAGATTTGCAAAATCAGTGCTTCAAAGAGTTGGACAGATCCAAAAGCTGCTGTCACCAGAGTTTAGTGATGATTTTGAAGAAGATGTTTTGCAAGGTGCGGGACCATACAAAGAAGATTTGTCCGATTTTTCAGCTTTGAAATGAGAACTACGACTTTGGAAAGAGATGTGGAAATCAAACACTTCACAAAAATTTCCGAAGTCTCCTGCGGAAGGCTATAAAGTGGCATCTGCACTACCAAAAACTAGAGTTCTGTTTCAAATGTTGTTATCCTACCGATTACAACGAGCACAGTGGAGTGTTCTTTTTCAGCCTTGCGTCGCATGAAAACATATCTACGAAGTACAATGACCGAAGATCGGCTAAATGGGCTAGCTTTGTTGCACATTCACCAAGATATTGCGCCCGAAATGAAGCCTCAAGAAGTTCAGGACATCTTCGCAAGGAAGCATAAAAGGGAACTTTAATTACAATTCCTTTGAAACACACAAAAAATGCTAGTTTTTTTCACAAGACGTGTAAGCTGCGAGGAGTATTAACTTGTTTTTAGTGTCAGCTGTAATTTGTAAATAATTGTTCACTCTAAGCAAAATCTTGAAACTCTTTGTTTTGTTTGACAAACACAATATTATTCTGTTGCAAAACATTTAATGCAATCATGTACATGGCTATTGTTGGTTGCATTGTTTGGAAAGGTATGTTGAAGTAAACTGTAAGAAAAGTCAAATTTATGCTCTTTAAACTGATCAATTTGTTTTAAACTATCAGCTATAACTTTGAACTTATTAAAATTCCAGTTTGTGTTTTTATTTTATATTTCAACCAAATTTCATCTTTAAAAATATCAAACTTTTTAAACAGCAGCGTATATTAAATATTTAGGTACAAAAATGCTAAATAGGCACTATTTTACATTTTCAAATTCAAAATTTCGTGGGAGAGGATCCCCAGACCAATTTTTTTGGCAATGGTGTACATTTCAAACACAAATTTCAGTTCGTGCCCCCTCCAGGAGAAAATCCTGGATCCGCCCCTGGCAGCAGGTACACGGAGTCCGCTTGTGTAATAATAACGTATCAAAAATATTAACAATTTTTTTACTTAGTGATATAGGTTGCGCAATCGTGTTATTGTGTGGAAATAAAATATAATCGCAAGTGATATTTTCTTGGATTTGACAATATTACGTCATGTGAGCATTTATTTTAAAACCAATGTCTCCAACTTATTCCAATCCGGCTTTAAATCACGGCCTACGTAAATCTGGATGACAGTTTTACAGTTAAATATTGCGTGGCCACCGAGAGAATAGAAGCTTCCATGTATTGTTGTGAAAACATTTTCTATCGACATATTCTCATAAGAGAGTGTGACGTGCACTCATTATCGCATATATGTGTGCAGTGGGCGAGACACAAAGATAGCGAGTTAGCTTGGCTGTGATTGGCTAGTGCACAATGCTAGTGCTGGCCCGCCATGTAGGCAAGTGTGATGTAGCGCCGAGCAGAGTGAGGAACACTAGACTTAGTTGCGTTCATCTACATAACAAAGATGTGGTTGGCGCCACGTGGTACTCCAGAGACGCCTCTGTCTACGTGATGTAGCCCTCTCCAGATGAGCTGTCAGTGTCATCTGAACAGTACAGTGCTGCACGACCAACATTGCTCTTCGCTACTGTGCTTCTATCACACATTGCAGCCTCCTCTATGCTCGCCAACTATACGTTCCACACCAACAACCATATACAGTTCACTGCAGCGTATTGCGTGAGTGTGTAACCTAACAATATGCTAGTGTGCAACTACAGCCTTCTGTACCAAACTGGAAACTGATTTATTCTCTAGACATATAATTATGCTCTATCTGAACAAACGACCAATCGCTAGGAAATATTTACTCAACATTATTAACACAAATATCAATAATCTTTGGTTACAATTTTCTTACAAACACAATGCTAACAAGTGTTATGGCAGTCAAGCATTGCCACTAAATGGCAAGTATTACGCCGAAACCAACATATCAGTTCAGCTGCAGTTTTCCCAATATACAATAACAGTAGTTTATTTTACCTGTGCCTGTGTGGTAGATGAAAGTGTGTGTGTGTGTGTGTATGTGTGTGTGTGTATATATATACACACATACACATATATATACACTAGCATTCCCCCGCGGCTTTGCTCGCAAGTATTGTGCGTAACTTATAATATTTACTTTAATTGAAACACCTCTTTGTACACATGATTGGTACTTCAGTCATCAAGTGTTAGAATGTCCAAGCGGCTAGTTGAACTAATTATGCAGCAGAATAAGTAGCTATAGCTGTCCACACGAAAAGCAGTCTTAAGTTTGTCCCTGCCACTAACAGCGACTTCGCCTGGGCCTTATTTATAAAACTGCCAATTTGACGTTGCGGGGTAATTACAAACACCTAAGGTAAGAGGTAAATCGAATGAGAAACATCTGTTTACCCTGTGCACAACCATTTGTGACGGTGCCCTCAATTATATATTTTCAAAATATTCACTTTAACTTTATTGCCATTACAAAGTTTCAGTGGGTAAAGGTTTCGCGGAAACGTATTTGGTGCCCCAAACTTGAGATTAGTGAGATGATATATAGTCGGTTTACTGCCGAAAGTGACAAAGTCAAATTGAGATAAAATAATAAAAATGCTAGGAATATGTATATGTTGTTCACGAACAATTGCCCAAGTTTAAAGTCTATTCGTCGTTTCGTTTTGTTGTGTCACTGTATAGTAACATACCACATTTTTGTTAATATCTACAATTTAATACTGTTTGTAAACGAAATAGCATTTATGACTTAATCACTTTTGTCAGTATACCGACGATATGTCAGCTGATATTGTAGAGGAACCTAAGTGGAAAGCGAACTGCAATTTTACTCCTTTTAAAGACTACGTGTAAATTGCACTAATTCGATCTGCCTTGCAGTTTTTGTGTGTCAGAATTGAACGTTCGCACGCAGCTTTTAACGGAATTCGAGCCCAGAACCTACCGTAATTTAGGCCTGAGTAACAAACAACTGCGTCACGTAACGTCGAAATAATTCATGAAAATAAAATTTTATTAAAAAAAAAAAAATATCTGTGTCCTGGGCTCATAGAGGTTGTACAACACTACGTATCGATAGGTTACTGTAGAGTGAAACTCCTGTATAGGTTGTTTCTCGCTGCTCGTTCCTGCTTTTCGGATCGTCTGCCCTGAATAATGACCAACTTAGTTTTATTCTTAATAATCACGTTTCTTATAAAGAAAAAAAATTATATACATATTTTTTTTTATATTTACGTAAGCATCACTCTGACGCGAACAACACCTCAATATCGCTACTGGTTTGATAGACATCGTGGGTTGATGGAAAACAAATTTTGTGCTTTTTCACCCTTTTGGGCGTCGAATTTCGAAATATTTTAAATTCACATTTTAGACATTTGTATAGATATCCAACTGAAGTGTAAATCCCATCGCTAGCCCGTTCAGTGGAATCAAAATTGATCATTCACTAAAAAAAACACATCACCCATCCACAGTATTGACAAATCGAATTTCGAAAAATCTGAAAACCGTTTTGCGGTAATTTCTGTAATCATCATTCTGAAGCAAAAATTAATTGTATATCTCGACGGGTTCGATAGATATCGAGGATTTATCTAAAACACATTCAAGGTCTTTTCACTACCTAAGAGAGTAAATTTCGAAAAACCCTTGAATTACGTTTTAGAATACTTTATTGATATCTCGTGGACGTAAAAAACACATTAGCCCGCTGGGTTTAAGATATATCGACGAGTAATTGAAAACGCTTTTCACAATTTTTCACCCCTTTTCATGTCCTTAGGTGGCGAATTTCGAAAATTCCCGAAATTACTTTTTAGGTATTTGAGTAAGCATCAATCCTAAACAAAAATCACGTCGCTATATAAAAAAAATTTGGGATCGATATATATAGAATGTGAGTCGAAAACACATATTACCCCTTTTTAACCAGTTTAGGGCCGAATTCGGAAAATATATTTTAAGTGGAACTTGGGATATTTACAAAAGCACCAATTTAAAGCAAAGAACACTTCCATATCTCGATTGATTCGATAGATATGGAAGGATAATCGAAAACACATTTTACGTATTTTCACCCCTTTAAATAAAGAATTTCGACACTTCTTTGAGTCCTGTCGTAAACATTTGTAAAAGTAACCAATTAAAGTTAAAATTACGACTATAGCCAATTGTGTTTCAAAGATATAGACGATTAATAAAAAAACACATTTTGCCCTTTTTACTGCCTGTGGGTCGAATTAAAAAAAACGTAAAACTACTTTTTTTGGGTATTTACGTAAGCAATATTTTGAAGTGAATATCAACTATCTATCCCGACGGGTTCGATAGATATCGATAGTTGATTGGAAACACATTTAAGGTCTTTTCACCCCCTTAAATGTTGAACTTCGAAAAATCCTTAAATTGGCTAATATACATTTTTACGAGTGTCCTATTAAAGTAAAAAATCACGATGATAGGCCGTCGGGTTCGAGCTCTATCTACATTTCTTCGAAAACACATTTCACCCCTTTTCACCCCCTTAGAGGTCGAATTTCGAAAAATCCTTTCTTAGTGCTCGCCTACGACCTAAGGGGAACCCCCACAAAAAATTTCACGATTCTAGGTCCAGTGGTTTGGGCTGCAGTTTGATATGTCAGTCAGTCAGTCAGCTTTCATATATATATATATATATATATATATATATAGAGAGAGAGAGAGAGAGAGAGAGAGAGTGAGAGAGAGAGAGAGAGAGAGAGAGACTAGCTGGCCGGCTGCGGCGTTGCCCGCGTGAAATTATGTTATGTAAACAGTAACTCTGGGTAAAATATGTGATGAAGGTATTTAACAGCTAGCGTACTCAATAACAGCGAACTATAAATTGTCTTAGCTCAGTGTAAAGAGCGCGCGCAATATGCTCGTTTGATGTCATAGTAATTCCCATCGCGAAGTCTTCCACGGGATACGAACCCGTAACCCCACCCCTCCCACACCACAAACTTTATACAATACCTGAGTAAATGCTTAAAGGCAGGCCGTGATAATTCTTTCGTATGTACAGGCTACAGTCCAAATAGGTTTTATTTATGAGTAAGTTGGCAAGAAGAAACAACTGTTGAATTATTTCTCCGTTATCATTCTCATTTATCGGGAGACTGTAACATTTTACTGATTTCCTCCTACTTAATTTTCGAATTTCATAAAAAAACCTGAATTTGATTTGCAGATATTTACATAAGCTTCATTCTTATCAAAAAATCATCTCGATATATCTCAATGGGTATAAGCGGTACAGATGATTATTTGAAATCACATTTTATTTTTTTAACAGCTTTCAAGGACGTATTTCGAAAAATCCCGAAATTGCTTTTTTGATATTTACGTAAGATTAATTTGAAGCAAAACCATTTCAATATTTCCCCTGGTTTAGGAGATAAGTAGGATTAATTTAAAAACACGTTTTATTTTTTTTAAGAGCTTTCAAGGACGAATTTCGAAAAATTGTAAAAATGATTTTTGGATGTTTACTTAAGCATCATTTAAAAAAAAAATCATCTCACTATCTGAAATAGTTTAGGATAAATCACGGATTAATGAAAAATACATTTTACGGCTTTTCACCCCATTAATTTTAGAATTTCACAAAATAGAAAAATTTGCGAACATGCATTTCTTTGGGCAATACTATGAAGTTAAAAAATTTATAATAGCATTCCCGGTTAGTGAGATATCAAGGATTCTTTTAAAACACATTTCACCCCTTTTCACCCCCTTAATTATCGAATTTCGAAAAATCTTTTCTTCGTGGGTACCTACGGGGCAAGGGGAAGCTTCACTCAAAATTTCATGGTTCTGAGTCCAGCGGTTTGTGCTGTACGTTAATGAGTGAGTGAGTAGGTGAGTGTGTCAGGACACTTCCATTTGATATATTAAATTACGGTGCATAAACACAACAAACAATTTTACATGCAACACCTCATTTTAATGTAGACGCAATACTGTAGCAGTGGCAAGCGACGGAAAATACCTTAAAAATCCTTGCGAATATAACTTCAAAAAGTGTCTTACATGGGAATTAGGCCTACGCATATCTTCAGTTCATAGAATCTTGAACAAATTATATGACTAGACATAAATTCAAGAAATTGTAAATATATGTTAATAACTCCTCAAATTAAGTACGCTAAACTAAGCTAAAAAGTGTAAATGCTCTATGATGGGTTTTCCTATTCATGACTAACTCGTTGTGATAAAATATTCTTTCTGACCGACAATAAACTTCTACTTACAACTATTACTCGGGTTTTCTGCAATTTGTTTGCTCGGTTGAAACAGACTTTGAACTTGTCGGAAACTGTTGCTGTTAAATTAGTTAATGTGCGATACATAACCTGCGCTGGTACGTTAGCACAACACATGTCATTTATATGTAACATTTTAGTACCATAGAGCCTATAAAATTATTTAAATTAGTAAGAACACTTTACTTCGTTTCGCTCATGCATAACGTTTTAAATTTTAAAGGGCTGTCTGATAGTTTACAACTATACACATATAACTGATGGTTTTGGCATGCGTACATTTGTTGGACCAACACGTCGTAACAAAATGATTTCACCAGAATGTAATGTTTTCTTTCCCTCCATGAAGAAGCTTCACAACATAAATCAATCATATTTTAACTGTAGTTTTGGTTATATGTTTGGATAGTACTGGAACTACAGCGGTCAATTATTGGTGCTAGACTTCAGTTGGTGCAACATTGCTAAAAGAGCATTACATCAGTCTAGTAATAAATGAGATAATTAAGCCAATAAATTTGTATTCTTGTCTAAAGTTAAACTTTTTTACTCTTACAAGCATTTTGTTATGCAAGACAATAATTTTGGAAACGAGTACATACATTTTGGAGATAAATGTTGTTGGCATTCGGTTTGTATAGGCCGATATTTGTGGGCGAATGTAATTTGAAAGAAACGAAATCCCGCAAAATCAAAATTATATATATACATACATACATACATACTTACTTACTTACATACATTTATACACACCCACACACTAGCTGTCCAGTTGCGGCTTCGCCTGCGCGTACTATAGAAAAGAGTAACTAACTTATAATTATGTATTAATTGATGATGTTACTATATTCTCTGTATATCTTTGATTTGCGATTTACCTTAAATTGGTTTGTATATATTTACGTACCCAAACCGAAAGTTATCTGTTTTTACGTATCAAACAAGATGTTTACAAGAAACGTAGAGAAATAGAAGCTCGAAACAACAGTAGTATGAACTTAGTGAGTCGTAAGACTCCAGGAATATAAACCTGTTCTATGACCTGAACCTACCCTAGGAGGAAGTACTAGCTCGCCCCAGATAACTACACCTACATGTGCCCCAGCAAACAGTGCGTACTTTATGAAACTGAACTTGAAAACGAAGAGAACTGTGGTGATATTCTAAACAGAACTTATTTGGAAATGTGTAGGGAGGGCAACCACTTTCGTGTAATTTTACACCCCTTTTCACCTAGCACTACTAGGAACATTACAGCTTGTTTTGTGAGTGAAGTTGAAAATTGGGCAGTTCATTTGTGCAAACAATTTGTTTTTGTGTTACCACTGACCTTGGACCAATTACAATCAAGTGTTGAGACACATCTTCCATTTACTTCAGCATTGATTTGCCATCGCGTGCTCCGCTACAGTGAATATATCATATAATCACCACTTCTGCTTCAGCTATGGACACTTCTGCTGCAACCTCTCCTAATGCAAGTTCATATCTGCAGTGCTGCTATTGTGAGCAGCAGTTTACTGCCCGCAAGAATGTCTTACATGACGAGCGAAACTGTATTGCTATTGGCTCTAGACAAGAACTATAAATTTGCTACATGTGTGCGAAGACAATTGCTCGGATAGATTATATGTCGAAGCACTTGCATTCATGTCAATGAAATATTGTTCAACCTGCATCATCACATCGCAAGTTCTGCAATACAGTATTTTCTCGTGTTGGAGATGCACATCGCCATGAAGGAAACTGTAATTTCAATCCTGAGAAGAAAACTTTCACCTTCACCAATTTTGAGAAAGACTTTACCAGGCAGGATAACTTTAGAAGGCTTGCAGCCAAGAGTAGTGGGCCTGCTCAGCCTTCGAAGAGACAGCATGCTGGGACAAGTACCATGCCAGTACCTGTAAAGCATCCTCGCGTCGCTGATATGTCTATTCCAGCCAGAGTGATTTCGGCAGGCTGAATTTCCCACAGGAGAGTTGTAGTTTGAGCAGGTACACTAATGAATTTGGTTTTGTTGAAGCCGAGTCAGCTTTCAACTTTATTCTGAAGACATATGTTTCAGAGAATGTGGCAACACAAGCTATTGATATCAGCAATTATCTTCAGAATATGACGACCAACATCATTAGTCAACTTCAGGTGGAAGTGGAATAATGTGGGTAAATTTAGTTCAATTAGTTTCTTGAGTGTGTTTATGAAAAGTCAGAACTACATGAAGACTAAGAACATCGCACTCTACTGTGTTGATGACATTGAGGAAGCAGTGGAGAATGCCATTGACAAGATTTTTGTAGAGGAGGATGATTACAAGGGCAATGGTAACGGTTGGTCGATGACTTCAGTGAAACATCTTCAACTGCATGTGAACAAGCTAGACCCTCTTCGTGCCTCTTCATGTATTGATATCCCAACATCCATCAAGAACAAGAAGGCTGTGGTCAACCCCAAGAATATAGAGTACAACAAATGCTTCAAATGGGCCATCCTGGCCCGATTAACAGAAGATCATGTATGGCGATTCGACAAGAGATACCAAGACTTGGAGTCGAAATTCAGTATTGAAAGGCTTGACTTTCCTACACCTCTGCATCAAGTTAATATGTTTGAGATTAATAATTCTGGTGTCAGTGTAAACAGCTATGCTCTTGATGATACTGAGTTGGTTGTGCCCATAAGAATCAACAAGGAGGGACTCATGGTGCATTTCGACCTATTGCTTGTATTGAGAGAGAACAAGAATTCTCATTACTTCTACATTACCGATTTCCCTCGACTCGTACAGTCTCAGATATTTACACATCATGGAAATGTTTACATAGGTAAGAGATGGCTCAGAGGCATATGATGACCAGCCTAGAGTGACAGGACTCAATGGAATGCAGACTCTGGGTGAACATAAGAAGTACTGCAACGAGTATGCCCCAGTTTGTGTGGAGATGCCAAAGTCAAAGATGAAAAACAAGCCTCCCATTCTGAATTTAGTTAATTATCACAACTGATACAAAGTACTTATTGTGGTATAAACAGATTTTGAGGCAGTGTGTGTGCCTGTTCAGACATGTCAACCAAATCCCGAAATGACACACACGTACAGTTACCCAGAAGCATGAGCCGTACAGTTATTGTATGTACATCAATAATGATATCACAATCGTTTCTGCCCACAAGACTTACAAAGCTGGACCAAAAACCGATAATTTATCGAGGTGTAGAGGCATCAAAGTAGTTTATGCAGGACATTGTGAAGATTGGGAATGTCGTTAAATACATCTACTGCCTCTCTGAGCTGACGAAACTACTGAATCCCAATGAACATAGAATACATGTGCTTGCTAACTGTTGCTGTCACTGCAATGGTCCTTTCGCACAGATGAACCTCAATAGTACATGACCACGACACTTTACTGTTAACTGTATTGGACCTTCATGCAAAAATTGCAACAAGCCCCGTCGCTGCCCCGAGAAACTTCCTGTATTATTTCATAACCTTGCATATTATGAGAATTTCATTATTAAACAATTGACGTATGATGAGGAGAGTATTTTCGTTATTTCTCAGACAGAGGAGATGCTAATCACGTTCAGCAAATGTTAGGACAATAGTTTCAGCATACAATTTATTGGTACCTTCTGGGAATACGACATCCATCTCTTCATCGAGGCTGGTATCCGAGGTGGGGTGGTTCAGTCTTGTGAACAGTACTGCAAGGCAACAACAAGTATGTCCCAGAGACATATAATGAGAGCGAGCAACCTGAATACCTCCAATACATCGATGCCAACAACGTGTATGGTTGGGTAATGTATTTGCCCCTCTCATTCTCTGACTTTAGATGGATGGATCCCAGCAACATCAACATCATGATGGTACCTGATGATATTCCTACATGCTACATACTTAGGTAGATATAGACTACTCTTAAATCCTTCAAGGAGACAGTAAGGATATGCCGTTCATGCCGGTAAATGAATGTCCTCCCAGTTCCAAACAGCTCAAACTAATGACAACTATCAATTCCTAGGAGAACTATATAATCCACTATAAGCCATCGATCATGAACTGGTGCTGAAGATGATCCATCGGGTGTTGCAATTTAATCAAAAGGCCTGGTTGAAACCATATGTCGACCTAAATACTAAGAAGCGCAAGGTTGCGACTCATGACTTTGAAAAGGACTTTTACAAATTGATGAACATTGCAACACATAACAAGCTGATCTGTACATGGTTTGGTGATTACATCTGGTTCGTAGAGAAAAACTGTTAGTTTTTTAATATTATGGGAGTATTTTGTGTAAATTGTTTGTATATAATCTATATTTTTGTTTAAATGAATGTGCTGAAGTGCTTAGACTACTACATTAAGTTTCTATCATCTCTGCCAATGTACATATTTTGTGTTTCAGTTATAATTATTTTATTCTTCTGCGATGGTTAGTTTCGATGTTGTAAACCTGCCTGCACAACTTTAGAATAGTAGTGTTGCCGGTCCCAAGCCCGGGTGAAAGGTGAGGGCAGTTCCGAAACACGTGAGATTTCTCATTGAAAAAAATATGATTGAATGAAATAAACATAGCCTCTAAGCATATAGTATTTACACATGAATACTGTTAACATAAATTTAATAACAAATAATAGTTATGACATGTACATTTTCGTCATGACTTGTCTGTCTCGCTGCCTAAAGGACAAAACTAAATACTGCTCGACAAACCTAAGTGTATCCTCGGAAAATATGTGAACTACAGCCTCCCCCCTCTCTGACATACCCCTCCCTCCTACACTCCTTTGTCCCACCTCACCATCCCAGCCAATAGCGAGCAAGTAGCATGGCCATCGCGACCTGCACTGCGTACAGTCTCGTCAGCTGATAAGTGACAACCAGTGTGTAGTTAGTTGTTGTCCAGGTCGTGTCGTTTTACACCGCGAATCTACAAGGTATATCATTGCAAAGGCCTATTAGCAGAGCCACGATTTTGTCGCGAAAAGATTTTTGCAACATTTCGTTTCAGTGTCTCGCGTGCACCTCGGCAGCTCTGTTTCACGGCTATTGGCAGCGGGTCTTTGCTCAGACACGTCCCTCACTTGACTGCACCGATAACAATGAGGCTAATGTGACGCAATACGTCTGTGATTTGTAAGTAGAACATCAAGACGTGTGACAGTTAAAACGTCCAATGACTGACCATGAAACAGATTTGCGGATGTGAACATAAGGCATTGAAACCAAATGGTGCAAAAATCTTTTCGCCATAAAATCGTGGCTCTACCTATTAGACCTACTACAGATGGTCGCTTACAATATGAATGGAGTGTACAGGGAGGACTCCAAGACATTCCCCTCCACTGCTTTCACATGATGACCTGGAAACACTAGCGCTCTTACCTCCCCTACCAGGGGCTACACTTGGGTTTATCAAGCAGTGTAAGAATCGATTCATCGAACGAGTACAGCTTATCGACCAAGTCGATAAGCTGGCTGCAATTAAAAAAATATATGGTGGTCTCCTGGTGACTTTGAAAATTGACTGGTAAATGGTAAACAATTTGGCGGGTATAATTTATTCCAAGATGGCGAATTGATCCCATATGATTTTTTTTTGCAATTTTTGGAAATTTTTTTAATTTTGAGAAATTTCGGAAAATTTTGAAAGTTTTGTAATCCAAGATGGTGCTAATAACGCAATCCTAGATGGTTGTGGTGACGGAATTCAAGATGGCGGCCGCGGCTTCGAAGTTCCGAATTCTGAAGTCTCTTGGCCCAGAATTCCTTATATTATACTAATCACACACACTCGTAATAATACCCAGTATATTGTACAAATGCCATAAAATATCAAATATTTCAAATGTATAATATTTTTGTCTCTGTAAAGTTGACTCAACGTAATTAAAGTTATTTTTGTTTCATATACTCGAGTGTTTTTGTTAAAGTGTGGTGGGAGTAGGAATGGGTGGATTAAGAAAGACTGCTCATACTGAGCGAAACTAGACACAACTTGTAAAATACAAGCGAGCTCTCTGTACTGTGGTTACACTGCTCTGCTCGCAAATGTTCTCATCAAATCTACGATGAGATTAAATGAAACTTTGTTTTCATGCGTTCATCATTCATACGAACATATTTACGTATAATATGCAGACATTTGTTAATAGTATCACAATGGTAGTAGTATGTGGAGATGACAATGAAAGAAGTCTTAAATTTGTGTAAAATATTTGTCCACGAACCACTTGACAAACAGTTATATTGGCCCAAAGCTGTTATTTGCGGATATTTATTGATACATTAAGTAGAAGAGCAAGCACAAATGTCGTATTTTGACACGAGTGATATCAAACTTATATTTTTGTACAGGAAAACTGTATATGACATTAATGTAGGGCCTATGTTTCAATCGTTCTGTTGTTACGCAGTGGACGCGACATCAAAGGCACTCGGTTAAGTGAAATGAAGAGATATAGTTCTGCTGTAAGGCCATGCTACCCTATTGTACTATTTTTACGACATATATTGTTTAAATTTTGAACGAGAGCAGATGTAACAAATGTGTTTGGTAATTTTGTTTAAAATTGTTTTTGCAATATTATTATTTATTTCAAGACAAGAAAATTTCTGGTTTTGACACGTATGTCAGTTAACAAAAATTTCGTTGCTTATTTAGTTAAAATCGTAGAATTTACAGCCTTGAAAAAAGTAGCCAACATGGTGACAGCCATTTTTTCATGAAACTACCAAATGATTTTTTATGTCAGTTCTCGTTTAGGCTTACAAAATGATTATCGCGAAAATAGTGGAAATGAAATCAGGCATTAACATTGACTTTGATAGAAATACAATACAATTACGCCTATAGGCCTACGTGACCAATGTATGGCTGTAGTTCATAGTTATTATGGGAAAGTTATCTTACTTTATAACACATGAAAAATAATCGCACGATATGGTATAGCCTACTTCAAATGTAATTTCACGAATTCATATGATAAAGTGGCCGCGAGATGCCCAGAACTGTGTGCGCATCTCACATATAAATGTTTAATAGAAGGTTCGCTCATACGGTACAGAAGTATAATTGTAAACTTATTTCGTTCATTTAGTTAGTGGCTAGTGTGCTAGACCACTGATGCTGATTGTAATGTTTCGAATCACGCTACAGGCGAAAAAATTACTTTTGGTTTTATTCTGTAGCAAGGGTTCTGTATAAAACTGTGTGTTAAAAGAAGTTCACTGTAGTTTTATTGCAGCCAAATAAATTAATTTCATAAATGGTCTTTAATAGTGAGAGTAGATAGGTTTAGCCGATACTGGCGCAGAGGCTGGAGGCTGAGGAGGTGAGGAGGCGCGGTCGCCATCTTGGATTACATCATCACCGCCATCTTGTTTCCGGACATCATCTTGTTTCCGGTCGCCATCTTGGATTACATCACTTTCAAAATTTTCCAAAATTTCCCAAAAATTAAAAAAAATTTCAAAAATAAAAAAAAATTAAAAAATTAAAAAAATCTAAAAAATAATTTTACATCCATCCGCCTTCTTGGAATAATTTATACCCCTGCCATCTTGGAATATTTTTCCCGCCTATTTTCGTCAGTCATTTGTTTACATGTTCTGGAGGCCGCCATATTTAATGTTTAAAATTCCCCTGCAAAACAATCGATTGTTACATTTAATTCTAGGAATGACCACCAGGGGTTTGAGCCGCCATTTTATTCTCACTTGATTCTGCTCCACCATTTGTTTAAGGGCGATGTGTAATGTACCATAGACGGGACTCTTGCCCCTATCACCAATATTATTATTATTTTATGCTTACCTCCAGGCATCTATATAGACTAGTCTGGACAGGTATTATACACAGAGCTGTATCACCACCATCAATTATTTAATTTTTTAAAAACCTTTTATAGTAATTAATTGTGTTCTATGTAATCACTGATTAAGTGTACAAGGACTGTTGCATCTGATGCTCTTTAAGTAAAATTTATGACAGGCGAATAATGTCTCTCAACTTACGCAATGTTAAGTTTTAAAAAATAATAAATTTATTAAAGCACTATGTACACAACACACAAGATTTATACATATTTACACTATATACACTATTTACAAATATTGAGGCGGCTGGGCAGGTCCTCGCCCCACAAGTGTCCTGAGGAGGAAGAGGACTTACAGCCGAATCAGCGGCGGTGGAGGCGGCCGAGCTGATGTCTGGCAGGCAGACACCCCTGCCACAGCAGCATTGTATAGTTCCTCCAGTGCCTCGTCGTCGCTGCTCTCCCATACATGCGTTTTACTTGCCATCTTAACGTAGACTAAAGCCCCAAGTACTCAGGAGACTCCTCCAGGCAAGCACCTCCTCCCCTCCAGCCAATATTTTACAAGACTACCCTCCCTTCATGTGGTCACAATCTACGTCACCAGCCATAGGGACGGCCACAGGCGCCGTCCAGTCGGATAGGTCTGCCCTGGCCCCAACTTGCTCGCGAGCCACTACCTGAAGTGGCAAAGCATGACTCAAAGTCTGCAGCTGCGCGCGAGAGTTGCGCGTCACCCGGCTTAATGACCTAGGCTATTAGACTGCCGGACAACCCTGCGCCTCGCGAGGGCGAGATGACAAAACTGCACGCCTTCGACCACCTCATCGCCTCGGGTTCTAAGCTGTTCAAAGTGTGTACGTGTAGTCATCACAGACTGCCCTCCAGACATTCCCAGTAAAAGAACATTTGATTTTAAATAATAACACAATTCAGATTTTAAAAAAATATATTTTATTTATTCCTTCATACATAATTCGCTTTATTTATACATAATATCTGATTGTCGAATCCAACTGTCGTTGCTTGCATCGAACTCCAGCCAGCGCACTAGCACTTTATTTCCTTTCTTCTTCAATACCTTCTCGACCAAATACGTGTTTGGATACTTGGTAACTTGAATTTCTTCGCCGTAGAAACCTCCTCGAATACCCTTGCCTTCCAAGTCTTCTAGGTAGTAGGTCCTTGGTTCGTAGTGTCGAATCTTGGCCACTTTAAATATTTCAGTGCTCCAGTTTGGTGTGTAGCCTTTCGTAAATGTTCCCTTCACTCGCGATATTCTTACGTAGTCTCCAACCTTTGCTTTAGGTTTGTACAGGTCTAGTTTCTTCTCATTTTTATAAACAGTGTGTGGTAAAGAGTTGTCTTTGACATCTGCAGGCTTCATGTTCGTGGTCCTATGTACTGTATTGTTATAGTTCGAGACCAGACAAGGCAATATATCCAACCACCTGTAGCTTCCTTGTGCTGAGAATTTCTTCCACATTTCATTCTTAAAAGTACGATTAAAATGTTCGATGATACTAGCCTTGAGACCACTGTGGGTTGAATAATGGTTAATTTTATACTGCTTCATCAAGGCTCGGAAATTAAAATTGTAGAATTCCTTGCCGAGGTCAGTATGTAGATTCTTGCACGGACCTTTATCTTGGAAAACAATATTCATCGCATTTGTTACATCCCTACCACTCTTAGTTTTTATGGGCACTGCCCACGCATATTTACTGTAGCAATCAATAACAGTCAGCATGTACTTATAGCCTTTATTCTTGCGAGCATAAGGAATCATTTCAATCAAGTCTGCTTGATACAAGTCCTTCAACCCAAACACATGTACTTTACGCCGAGGATAATTTCGCCTTGCAGGCTTGTGCAGCTCCCCAGAAATGTTTTGACGACTCATTCTATGTATCAGTCTTCACGCAATTCTTCAATAATGCTAGATATTTAATTTGTATGTGAGTTGTTTCCAGACTGCTGAGAAGCAGTTATTAGTCTTAATCTGTCTACAATTTCGTTAACATCATTCCAATAAACATGTTCAGATAGTCTCCCATCTTCTATTTTCTTATGTAGATCGAGACCAGATCCTATTGTAGCTCCTACATCAGGGAACAGTTAGGAAATAATGTTGAATTTCGGGTGTGTTTCATCCTTATATTCATTGCTGCTAGAATCATTATTCTTCAATTGAGCACTCGTAAGTTTCAAAAGACGTTTATACTGTTGCAGGGCACTAGGTGAATACGTGCCAGGATTTTGTTTAGTTAAACAGTAATTCGTAGAGTCCAGAAGCTGGCTTGATTACTACAGAGTCTATTTTAAGTCATTACTAGGCAAGAATAAAATTTGCTTGTTTCCCAAGAAATATTTTTTATTTTGCTTGTACCTATACTCCGTATGTTCTATCCTTGGACCGCGAGTTTGTCAAGTAATCATGAAACATTGTGCTTTGTTCCTTTTTTCTTTTCCACTCGGAGAGAGGCAAATCATCTTCATCAATTTCATGGAGAGGTTTCTTGCGTTTCACTATAGTTTGAGGCTCTTCTTCCTTCTTCACTATCACAGGTGGAGGTGGTTTTGGCTTTAAACTGTCCAGTCTGTCTGTTATAGGTTTGGAAGCTTCTTCATTAATCATAGCACGTTCCATTCTAGCATGTTGAGCTGTCAAGTACTTTGCGTGAATACTTTTAATCACGGTGTGTAAGTCACCGACAATGTCAGACATTGTACTACTTGCTTATAATGACAAGACAGGGTATTTATATGTTGTTTTTCCTAGGTGGTGGTCTAGAGCTTGGCTTGTTATTTTTCCCTTGTAAAACTATAACTGGTGGTAGGTCAGAAGCAGATGTTAGCATGTTTTCAATATTTTTAATCGAGGCTTCAAGTTTATTAAGGTGCTGTATAACCTCATCCAGGACTTTGTCTGTGCCAAAAGTTTCATTTGTCAGACCTTCTATTTCATTAAGTTTCCTGTCCAGCAAATTCTCCACATCAACAGGAATAGCACAGAGTTTAACATCGACATCTTTTATCATGCTTGCAATATCATTACTTGTTCTATCTAGCACATTTTGTATTAAATATATCAAATCATCATGAAGTGTGTAAATATATGCCTTGTTAACAGCATCTCCGTCTTCTCTAGGACTTGCAATATTTGTAAGTCTTTTTCTTTCGGCACTACAGTTCCCATCATCAGTAGGTACTAAACAACTTTCCATTTTATGATTCAGGCCATTATGGCCGAATTTGGAGATTATGTAGCTCATCTCTCACTGACGAAGGCTTATGAACTGATCAAATCCATGCCTGTACCTCCCTTTAAGTAGAGGAAAGTCTTTAGCTATTACAAGAAATCCATGAGGATCACTCCAACAAAAAGCACACACCTCTTTGAATTTATCGAAAGTCATGTCTGTATTAACATGATCAGAGTAAACATGTCTCAAGTTCAAGTCATCCATTCTATGCAAAACCAACAAATTCGCATAATCTCTCAATAGCTGCTTGGGTATACGTGAATAAGTCTGGCAAAGGTAAAAGGAATCTACTGACATATGTCTTCCCATGCAAAAGTATTCCTGGATACATGCCTGTTTCTCACAGGCTACATCGTCGAAGACAAACACAGAGTTTGGTAGAGCTTGACTTGGCGGTACCACCGCTTCATTGTCGCTGAATGGAAAATACCCGAGACCATCAATATAACTTAGAATTTTTCCAAGTTGCTGATACTTTGGCTGTTGTAATGATTTTGAGTATAGGTACACATTCTCGAACCGGAGACCATTGGGCTCCTCCAACAAGCTTAAGAGCACACACGTCTTGCCGCAGTTTGATGGCCCTGCAATGACGCAACGGACAGTATTGGAAAGGAGAGGGCCATGTCTTGATTCGTGAGAGGTGACTTCATCTTCGGTAGTAACACGTATGGGCAAACTAACTTCTTGCTTGTCGATATGTATACTTCCACCAACTTGCAGTGCTATTTGAGGAGCATGAGGAGGAGTTTGTGGAGACTTGTGGAGCATGTGGAGACTGGTGTGGAGCGTGAGGAGCATGTGTGGAGCCATGCTCAGCATAAGTAAATGGGAATTGAGGCATGTGAGGAGAATGCATAGTTGTGTGAGGAGGACATACAGTTGTGTGAGGAGCTGATTGAGGAGCATGAGGAGAATGCATAGTTGTGTGAGGAGGACATACAGTTGTGTGAGGAGCTGATTGAGGAGCATGAGGAGCTAACTGCAAAGCACATGGAATAAGCATATTTGTTTGAGGAGCATGTATAGTTGTGTGAGGAGCTGTTTGAGGAGCATGTGGAATATACATAGTTGTTTTGAGGAGCGTGAGGAGAATGCATAGTTGTGTGAGGAGGACATACAGTTGTGTGAGGAGCTGATTGAGGAGCATGAGGAGCTAACTGCAAAGCACATGGAATAAGCATATTTGTTTGAGGAGCATGTATAGTTGTGTGAGGAGCTGATTGAGGAGCATGTGGAATATACATAGTTGTTTTGAGGAGCGTGAGGAGAATGCATAGTTGGGTGAGGAGTGGACATAGCCAATTGTGATTGCTGCTGAGGTTGCAGTTCTTGTTGTACAGATCCAATACCACAACTCTTAGAATGTCTGTTCAAATTATCTATCCGAGAAAACCGTTGTTGACAAAGTTCACACTGAAATTTCATTATTGAAGTCTTCATCGTGCATGTAGTTTTTTCATGTTGTAACATATTACGCATCGCTCTAAATACTTTACCACAGAGGTGACAGCGGAGGTGCATCATTAACAACCGTACTGTTCAAAGTCTCGAATGAAACTGAATAAAATATATATAAACACATACTTAAGTAATTTTAACTTAGTGTATCGTGATGCCTCGTAGGAGTAAGATCAAGGCCGGAAGTGGACTAGTGAATACTCTTATAAATAACTTACCCTTCGAAGCACATATTCCTGGGTACAGATTCTGTGGACCAGGAACAAAGCTGAAGAAGAGGCTCGAGCGCGGTGACGTCGGAGTTAACCAATTAGACGGTGGGTGGAGGATGTCTGAAAAAAAGAACCAGAAAGAGAAGGAAACAGCCCTAAACCGACTACCCAACAGACCACTAACAAACTTGGATTTAATGAAGTTTGCTAGAAAATTAGAAATACCTAATTTCTGGGGTGTGTTCATGAGAGACAAATTACCATCAAAACCAAGACTTAACGAATGTGGAATTATAAATTTAGATTCGGCTAACGGTCGAGGAACTCACTGGGTTAGTTTTAAAAAATATGGAAACAATGTTGACTACTACGACAGTTTTGGAAACCTTAGCCTGCCCATAGAAGTGTGCAAGTATTTTAAGGGAATGGAACTATGCTATAATTATTTCAATGAGCAATTACCTACCCAGTAGAACTGTGGCCATTTATGTCTCAAGTTCTTAATTAGTGATTAATAAATGTTGATACAAGCACAACTTTGTATCAGTCATGTCTGTAATGTTGATCTTGACAGGCAAGAGCTCTGAGCTGCGCTCCGTGCATTTTCCAGCTTTGGATTTAAAAGGTTCATGGTCAGTGGCACTGATAGATTCCCAAACTTATTTCTCCGTGCCTAATGTAGATAGTTCAAATTGTAAATTTCGCTATGTAAGAAATGACATCACTGAAGAGGTTACTGTGCCTACAGGATCGTATGAAATCGAAGACATTGCAGCATACATCAAGCAAGCATTAGGTCCTGATGTAAGTTTTGTTTTGCGAGGAAATCCAAACACTCTGAAAAGTGAAATTTTATGCAGCGAAGACATTGACTTTACCGAGAAAGATACACTAGCATCCATGCTGGGATTCGAAGACAACATGTATGAGAGCGGAAAAATACACCAGCAACACTGCCTGTAAACATCTTGCCGGTGAATGTTATAAGAGTAAACTGCAATCTTGTAACAGGCTCATATCTAAATGGTAAACCGAACCATACACTTCACGAGTTTTCAGCGACTGTTCCACCTGGATTCAAACTGGTATAAGTCCCGAAAATTCTAATTTATGCACCAATCATAGAAAAAAAACATACAGGAAATTATTGTTCGTATAGTCGACCAGGATGATAAACTAATTAATTTCAGAAACGAAGAAATTACATTGCACTTGCACTTGAAGAAAGATGGGCCTGAGTTTTAGAAAAAAGATTATAAAAACAAGTCTCCACACCAAGCCAAAGGTTAGTTGGTCACGAGCAACCAGTGTGTTAACAAGTAAAAATATTGTGTTCTTGAAAAGTATAGGCTTCAAAGTCAAGAAGAATGGAAGCGGAAATACTGAATGTGGACGAGCCCGTTAGTTACGAGGACTCCATTACAAAGACTGAATTCCATGCTTATTCGCCATACCTGCCCGGTCCATACCAGCTGTCGTCCGAGGTTCGAATACCGGTGCAAAACCAAGACATTTATACTCTACCGTGCAACTCATACTTGAGATTCAGAGGTACGTTAACAAAGGCTGGAAATGCCTTACATGTAACCACCAAGATAATTAAAAATGGAGTACTTCACATGATTAATAAAATAGCTAATGAACTGAATGGTGTCGAGGTTGATCAGACACGAGATGTAGGTATTACGGCTACTATGAAGAACTACCTGTCTCTAACACACAACCAACTACCTGTAGCTAAAATGGCCGGATGGGGAATCGAACCAAATTATAAAGTTCCTGTATACGAAGGTGGAAGATTTGAAACATGTGTACGTCTTGCCTCGTTGCTGGGATTCGCCGAAGATTACAAGCATATTATAGTGAATTCCAAACAAGAGTTGGTCATACTTTTAGCCAATACTCAGACAAATGCTTTACTGGATACTGCAGAAAACCCAGAGGGTGTGACACTATCTTTACAGTCGATAGAGTGACTGCTTCCACATGTACAAGTAAAAATGGAAGAGAGAATAAAACTACTCAAGTTTGTCGAGAAAGGAAGGAATATAGATGTGGCTTTCCGCTCATGGAGCTTGGAAACTTGTCCTGCTCTTACGCAGTCTCAAAATGTAAATTGGAATGTTAAATCATCATTTGCAACAGAAAAACCACGCTACATAACTCTAGCATTCCAGACAGGAAGACAGAATACTATAAAAGTGGATCGCTCAAAGTTTGATCACATCAATATAAAGAATGCCAAAGTTTATTTGAACTCTGAAAGTTTTCTATACGTGGACCTGAATGCGAATTTCAGTAATGGATCTTTCATGCTGGCATATCATATGTTTGCAGATTTCCAGAAATCATACTATGGTCACGAAGCATCGACCACACTCGAACCAGAAGAGTTTATGAACAGTGCCCCGCTCCTTGTATTTGATGTAAGTAAACAAGACGACCGTATAAATACTGGAGTAATTGATTGCCGCATTGAAATGACTGCAGCAGAGAATATACCTGCCGGCACACAGGCCCACGCTCTCATTATCCACGACCGTTTGGCAACATTTATAATGCAAGGGATAAAGTTGTGAAAATACTAACATAAGCTCAGTTCGACTTTGACCGTCATCATGTACATAAGTATCCAGGGCTTCCAGTCTCAACTTGGATTTATTCTTAAAGAGGTTAGCATAGCATACCAGGATGGAAAAGTGACAACGAATAGCTTCCTTCCACCATTTCACTGGAAATTGTTGGATAAGAAAAGTACTCGCACCAATAGATAGCTTACAAAAAATTACCATGGACTACACTGGGAAGACGGATGTAAGGATTATGAGAAAATTAAAGATGTATTAACTGAAATTATAGATGATGAAGAAGTTGTCTTTGTTGCCGGGGTGGAGCAGAAAAAATGGCTAAGTATTTATTGCAATGTTAATATTATCGACTGGCAAACTACGTACGAGTGTCCGTCGTTTCACTACTTGAAAGCAAAGTTCGACAAGACTGAACACGGCTGTGAGTCGTGTGAGCGGGCCCTGACCTGCTCCCGCCTGAACGTGCTACTGCTACGGCTGTGGTGTTTGGGAACCCCAGTATCGTGAGCTAGTGTGACGTCAGAGTAGATAGTATATAGCAGGCCCGGACGGGAGGACCGCACAGTTACTGCTCGGTCAAGTTACTACGTTAGAGTGTGCAGCCCCTGCTGAACAATGGACACTAAATTTCGACCAGAAGAGTTCCACGACTACATCGAGGCAGAAGTTGGTTTTCGCCAGGTGCACTACATACCTGTTTGTCTTCCAGATCGTCTCGAATTCTGCAATGGACTTGAACACTTTCTGTGGGTCAACGACGAAGACATGTTCAGTGTGACACCTATTCCCTGCAAGTTTGTAGACTGCCAATTTTCCATCTCCGTCCAGATAGCCAGCTACCATCCACAACTGAGGAGCTTATTATTCGAACTAAAGGTGAGATCATCATTCGCCACAACAGTGAGAGTTGTATCTCCTACAAACTAATACGTGATGAACAAGTTATTCGCTGGGTGGAAAGGTGCAGTGGTTGGACCCACACTGCCATTTTGAAGAATGGGAAAGTTTGTTAGACATCTCCATGCACGCCTCTGATGTGTGAAGAGTATTTGTCATCATAGTCAACTCGTTAATCCATCATCATGTACAGGGGCCATGAAACTGAAAGTTTTCTGTTTTCACGTATAAAGCAAGAAGTTTACAAGAATCGTAGAAAAATGATAGAAGATCCTATGTACAGTCATATAAACTTTAGTGACAAAGTTTGCAATGACATTTATGAATACTTTAGTTACGAAGCACGCAATGATATTTTTGAAGACTCTGAAGACTACAAACCAGTACTACGACCTGACCCCACCAAGGAGGAAGCTATACCTCACCCCATGTTCGAGCCCTGGGCGGATAACTATGCCTACGCAGTCACCAGCAAACAGTGTGTAATTTATGAAATTCAATTTGAAAGTGAAGAGTGGAGTGGAGAAATTCTGAACAGAACTTATTTTGAAATGTGTAGAGATGGCAACCATTTTCGTGTAACGTTCAACCCCTTTTCACCACAAACTACTAGCAATGTTACAGCTTGTTTTGCGTGTGATGTTGATGACTGCCCAGTTAATTTGTGCAAACCATTTTTGCCACTACCATTGACTCTGGACCAAATGAAATCAGGTGTTGAGACACCAGAGTGTGTTGTGGATAAATGTGATGGACTGCAACATTACATAAGTGCAATAACATCTACATATACCCTGTGCCTTACAGCAGGTTGTGCTTCTCATTTGTGCCCTGTGTATAGAGAAAAACTGTTGCAAGAAATTAAATTCTCACCATCAAATTTTCTGAAGAGTTATTATGAAAGAAAAATGTAAATATATGTTGGTGAAGACAATTATTTATTATCAGTCAAGATGAAGGAGGCAACATGTAACGACGAGTCTGCAAGTGAAAATGAAGCAGAAATTTCTGGTAGTTTGTTCTGCTACATCAAGTGTCATTTCAGTCGTATGTGTACAAGAATATGGGACATTCTGATAAATTGTACCAGTTTTCCATGTAGAAGATGAGTGGGTATTTCCCAGTACCCCCTCCACCACACCTCCACCACCGCTCCGCCACTGCTCTGCCACTGCTACGCCACAACCACCATTTTGTGAAGATACTCAGTTCTCTGTAGACCAGCAATGTGACAACATGCAGCGCTTCTTTCCTGCTGAGCACTACGAGTACGTAATGCCTGGAGATCAGTGTGTAGAGTATTCCTACTGGGATGGTGAAGGCAACTACCGTGAATACACTGAAGAGTGCAACTTGGGCGAACATTGGCTGTATGCACATTATCCTACGAGTTGGGAACATTGTCAAGAGATGATTGACTGCTGCTCTGAAGGGAAATGTGTTGTGTTCAACATGCGGAGCAATACACCGCTTCCTGCCTCCAATGAAGACATAATAGCTCATGCACTTCTGCAAAAGCAATTAACTATGCAGAGACTTTTGCCGCCAGACCTCTCTGAGACTGAAGCTGCCTCTACTTTCTGTGACGATGCTGCAGATGGTGACCATATTCTAAGTTACGATGTTGAGGACCAGGCAACCATGGAAGGACAGGACGTTGTTGGTGATTCTACATTTATGTGCCCTGTTGTAGGAGAAGACTACCTTGCTTCCTTGGTACGAAAACATGTATGTGCAATACTCAAAGACATTTTAAAAGTACTTGAAGACTAATGTTGAATGTAAATATTTGTTGTGGTAATATGGGGTTGGACTCTTGTATATGATGGGAAATGCTGGTATGATGTATGTATAAATGTGTATATATGTAATACATGGAGAAAAACTAATAAACATGATAAAAGAATTTTCATTACTATTATTTCCTAGCAATTTAGTGATACCTTTAACATAAACAGAGTTGTAATAAATGGTTAAAGAATATATGAAAATGATGTATATACTACATCTGAAATCACCAGTTACTACTACTTGTATGAAAACAATGGATATTTACCAAAGACATGTCTTTGGAAAGATGAAATATTGTGTGTCTGAAATCACCAGTTACTACTACTCACGAGATAAAGTATGAAAACATACGAGTTCAAGTTGTGTAGTTGTACAAGGCTTGAGTGAGGTATAAATTTTCAGCTACAACACTTGAAAGGTACAAGGTAGACATGTGATGTAACATGAGTCTCGACTACCTCGCAAGTGTGTCACGAGACATGACTCGTCAGAGCGAGCCCTTATCTCCACACCCGATTAGCGTGACGAGGCCGATAGAGATGTTGCAATACTCTGGAGACTAGAGGAGGAGGGGAGTAGCAGAGGAGGAGGGGAGGAGCAGAGGAGGACTTGCTCAGACCTGCTCTCACGACACAATACCTTACTCATCTGTGGGGAAGTACTGCCCAGGTGCTGCGGGCCTGTGCAGGCCTGTAATAGACACAGTCACTGCCTGTGATGAGTCATCGTCTTGGTTGCACCACAAGGTAGGGCCAGTAGACCTGTTCAAACCTGAACCTGTAATGACTTTTACTGGTCTGTGCCAGTGTAGGGTTTTCCCAGGAAATCGGGAGACCAAGTGTTTTCGCCAACCAATAGAAACACAGGATTCCCAAACATGACCATGTATGGAGTGGCCTGTTTTACCCCCTCCACCACACCCACCCCCTCCACCACCACCACATGTTCATAAAAGATACTGTGAGGCCTGGTTTTCTCAGTCTTTGTTCATCGCTTGCCGATTGTTCATAGAGTGCTTCGCAGCTTTGGGAGTGATTTTGAGAGTGCTTCAAGAGTTTTAGTTTTCATTACTTAGGGATTAGCTAGTTTATTACAGTTTAGTTTTAGTATTCAATTTAACTAGTATTTTGAATTATTAAATTATTAGGTCATCGTTTTCATTATAGTTTGGTGTTCATCAAGATTTATAGTTTCTAGTTCGTTGTTAGTTTATTCTTCAGTATTTTTTATTAGTTAGTATTTCAAGATTTTTACAGTAGGTTTCTAGTGCTTCAAGAGTTAGGGTTTTTGATAGTTAGGTTTATAGTTAGGGCATAGCCAATTCGTTAAGGTTTTAAGGTTAGGTTGTTTTAATGCTTTCAATTTATTATTATTCTTATTTAGTCTATGTTGTTTTAGTGTATTCTGTATATATTCCTGTTTAGTCTTACATTCTATCACATTTATCTTTATTCATATTTTATATTCATTTTTCGCTCATTTTGATAATGGAGAACACAGCTTCTTTTGTTCCGCCTTCAGCCATCCAGTGTGGTTTTTGTGGAAAAGTATTTACCATCTGCTACAATGGTTTGCGCCGTGAGCGCAGTTGTCATCTCAATTCATTCAGAGGCAACTTACAAGTTTGTGAGAGGTGTGGAGTTTCCATTCCTCGCAAGGACAATATGGGGCGTTATCTTCGTTCCTGTACTGGAAAAATTGTTCAACCTGCATCTTCGCACTGCAAGTTCTGCAATGCTGTCTTTGGCCATATCGGGGATGCTCGTCGCCATGAGGCTTCTTGTAAATTCGTCCTGGGCAGCAAGACCTTCACCTGCACCAAGTGTGGAAGGAATTTCACCCGACAAGACAACTATAACAGACATACTGCCAAATGTAGTGGGCCTACTTTGAAGAGGCAACATGATGGGTCTGCTCCTCATCCAAAAAGACACCGTGTTGGACCTTCTACCCAGCAGCCTGCACCGGCCCGCCCACAAATAGTTGCTGGGGCTGGAGCAGTATCGCCCCATGGATTCGTGGAAGCAGAGACTGCATTTCGAGGTAATTTAAGGACTCTTGTGGCCGAGAACAGCTCCACCCAGGCCCAGGATATATGTTCTTACTTAGAAGAGATGAGGGCCCAGATTATTGGTCAGCTAGTTGATGAAATTAATTTACATGGGGCTATCAAATTCAATGTATGGCTTGACTGTTTGTTTGGGAAGCCAGAGTCACATGAGGAAGAAGAGGACCAAAGGTCATTCAAGACTAAGAATGTTCCTTTGTACAATGTTCATGATGTCGGGGAAGCTGTGTCAGCCTGTTTGAAGAAGGTTTGTGAGGAGGAAGATGAGTACATGGGGAAAGGTAGTGGTTGGGCTCTAACTGCAGTACAACGACTCCAGCTCCTCATCAATAAGTTGGACCCTCTTCGCGCCTCCAGCTACATTGATTTACCCGCCTCCATCAAGAACTCCAAATCTATCATCAACCCGAAGAACGAAGAGGACAATGAGTGTTTCAAGTGGTCAGTCCTTGCCTGCTTTGTTGAAGGAAATGATCCTAAGCGAGTCAACCAGAGGTACCGTGACTTGGAGAAGAGATTTAATTTTGACGGTCTGAAATTACAGACACCAGTACATGTTATTACGATTTTTGAGAAGAATAATCCTGATGTGTCTGTTAATGTTTACTCTTTGAATGAAGACGACAAAGTTATTCCTGTTCGTGTCTGCAATGAAGAAAAGGCTCAGCACTTTGATCTCCTTCTCATCACCAATGAAGAGAACAGCCATTACACATACATTAAGAACTTTTCACGCCTAGTTCGCCCACAGTTAACTACTCATGGTCATAAAATCTTTGTCTGTAAACGCTGTTTCAAGACATATGATAACCAGCTTCGTGTATCTGGGGTTAGTGGTGAGCAGTGCCTTGAGGAGCATTTGAAGTTTTGCAAGCCACATGCTCCAGTTCTTGTGGAAATGCCTCAATGTGAAAAAAATGGCCGACGAACTATGATGAAGTTTCAGAACCACCATAACGCAGACAAGCTTCCAATTGTTGTGTATGGGGACTTTGAGGCTATGCTTGAACCAGTGAGTACCTGCCAGCCAGATCTGGAGAAATCCTACACCTACGCTTACCAACATCATGTACCCTACAGTTACACAATATATGTACATGTGGACGATGAAATTATTCCTCCAGAGAAAACCACAAGTCTGCCTGCAGAACCAATACTTTACAGGGGAGAAAATGCTGCTGAGAAGATCATGGCTAACATTGTAGACATTGGGAAGAAAGTACAGGAGATATATGATGTTAGCGAGCCTATGAAGCCTTTGACTTATCTTTAATTGCTATGTCATGAGGTTACCGAAGAGTGCTGCTACTGCAATGGTCCCTTCACTGACAAAAACCGTAAAGTTCACGACCACTGTCATTTCACGGGGAAGTATCTAGGTGCCTCATGTAATGAGTGCAACAAACTCCGCCGTCGCCCAAAGAGGTTACCCATACTGTTCCACAATCTCACCTATGATGAGAACTTTAT